>CANXYI011883862.1:0-11017 GCA_948208565.1 Hura crepitans | reverse complement strand
ACAAAGAACTTTTAAGAGGTGAGATAAAAGCAAATACTGAGATTTCCATAAAAATGTGGGCCATACGATAAAGGAGAGAAAATGCTTAAAACATGAAATAGAGAGATTGATAAAGAAATAATCACTAAAGTCATTCATTGAAAGGAAAAAGCCAAAATCATCCTCTAGCTCAAGTAATAACTCCAACTCTGAGGATGAGAGACAAAAATCGACCAACATAAAACTCGATAGGCACAGAGCTGGTGTCAATAATATGATAGCCGTAGGATCCCTATTTGGTGAAGGGACTTCAAAGAGAAAAAGGGCCATAAAAGGAACATTCCTACCAACCATGTTTAAAGAAATACTACCAATCACCATTTCGACTAATGATACCAAGGAGTTAAAAATCTAACATGATAATGCCCTTGTGGTACAAGGGTATAAAGTCCTTGAAGTCCTTATCCTGAATAGGTTTACCTTCTCTTCAACCCTCGAAGTCATCCTGAGCATAAACTTGAGTGTCATATGCCACAGGTTAAATGTGGACCTATAAGTAAGGCCAGTTAAGTAGGAATTGTATCGTTATTCAGCTGATTGGAAGAAGATTATAAAGAAAGAGACACAAAAGCTCCATTTCATAGGATTACTTAGCAAATTCTTTTTCCTTGAATGGTTGGCCAATGTCGTGTTAGTTAAAAAGAAGAATGGAAAAATGCACATGTATGTTGACTTCATAGTTCTGAATAAAGTATACCCTAAAGATAGCTATCCACTCTCGAGCATCGATTAGCTAGTGGAATCCATAGTTGGATATGAAGTCCACTCTTTCTTATATGCTAGCTTCGGATACCACCAGATCCTAATGTTCAGTCCAAATTAAGAGAAGACCAATTTTATCATACATAAAGGCACCTTTTGCTCTAATGTCAAGCCATTCAGCTTCAAAAATGCTGGTGCAATGTACCAAAGACTAGTCAATAAGATGTTTTGAGAGGACATCAGTTGATCAGTCAAAATCTATGTCAATCACATGATTATCAAAGTTTTTGCCACCTTAAACAAATATCAAATGAAGATAAACCTAGAAAAATTCATATTTGGTGTTCAGTTAGGAAAATTCATTAGTTTCATGGTGTCACAAAAAGCAATCGAAGCTAATCCGAAGAGGATTCAAGCTGTACTAGACATGAAACCACCATGGAACATAAATGATGTGTAAAAGTTGAATGGGAAAGTGACCACTCTATGAAGGTTTATATCTTGCTCAACCAAGAGATGTCTCCCTTTTTTCAAGAAATTAAAGAAAGTTGGAAAATTTTCCTAAGATGATGAATGCCAAAAAGCATTTAAGGAGCTCAAAGCATTTTTTTTTATGAAATTGCCACTGCTCAGTAGGCTGATCGAAAGAGAAATGCTATACATATACCTCAAAACACAGGCATCACAGTAGTCTCCATCCTTGTAAGAAAAGAAGGCAAAGAATAGAAGCCCATCTACTATGCTAGCCAAGCGTTAGAGGCTCAAAACTAATGAAAAGCAAAGTCAAGCAATTACTGATAGCGTTGATGATGATGAGCACTAAAAAGCTAAAGCACTACTTTTAGTCCCACAAAGTGATCATTCATGCAAATGCCCTAATTAGAAGAATCTTACAAAAACCCAACATTGATGGAAATATGGTTGAAATGTCCATGAAACTAATGTCATATGACATACACTATGAGCTACGATCCTCTCTAAAAGCACAAGTCCTTGTAAACTTTATCCCAAAATTCAATAGAGAAGAGACTTAAGATTAAGTTTGACCGGAGCCAATTACATGGGAAATGTATATAGATGGTGCATTGAATGAACATAAGGCAAGAGTGGGTATTTGCATTAATGACCTATCAGACCTCAACATCAAATATGATCTCAAGATAAACTTTAAGGCATTTTACAATGTGATTGAGTATGAGGCATTAATTGCTAGGCTAAATTTAGTTAGGTATATCTGATCAAAAGCTTTGAAAATAAAGAGTAACTCCCTACTAGTAACAAGCCAAGTCTGTGGTGAATTTAAAACTAAAGAAGCTACTATGAGAAGGTACTTGGAAAAATCCAAAAGCATAGTAAAGAGATTATAAGAGAGTGGGACCACATGAAAGATTGAGAGAATCCCACAAGCCAACAACACTCGTGTTGATTTCATAGTAAAGGTAGTAGCCTTCGATGACTTTGCTAACATGAAAATCAAAGGTGAGGAAACTAGCACCCTCGCATTCCAAGACTTGGGTATAATCCAAGTGAATTACAATGGCGCATGGATGGCCCTAATAATAGACTACATCCATTTAGGCATACTCCCTAAGGTGGAAAATAAGGCAACGAAGATAGCAAGAAAGTCCCTCAGCTATTCCATAATAGATGAGAAGTTGTACAAAAGGTCTACAACCCACTTATGGCTAAAATGCATAACCCCAAAAGAAGGAAATTATGTACTCAAAGAAATACATGAAGGCATATGTGGGGCACATGAGGTAAGCCATGCCATATCCAAGAAAGCATTCTAATTCAGATATTACTAGCCTATAATATTAAAAGATGCAAAAGTGCACTCAATGCTAAGTTCACAGCAGGATTATGAGAAAGCCTAGGGTAGAGCAATAAACGATTAAAATTTCTTGGCCATTTGATAAGTAGGGCCTTGATATTATTAGTTCCTTTACACTTAGGAGAAAGTAACTAAAATGTGTGATAGTGGTAGTCAAACATTTCATCAAATGGATCAAGGCAAAACCAATAGCTACAATCATTGAAATTAAGATACGGGACTTTACCTAGAAAAAAATCATTTATAGATTTAGCCTCCTTAGAGTTTTAATAATTAGTAATAGGAAATAGTTCCATTGCACACTATTCAGGGAATTCTGCTAAGAGCTCAAGATACAACTCTATTTCACTACAGTAACATATCCACAAACCAATGGCATGACTAAAGTCTTGAATAGAACTTTGCTTAACAGTCTAAAGAAATACTTAGAAGAAGAAAAAGGTAGATGGGTAAAAAAATTAACCAGTATATTATAGGCATATAGAATATCCCCTCGATCGACCATAGGTGAGACGTCGTATTCTTTCACTTACGGTTTAAAAGTTATCCTTCTAGTAGAAATTGGACTAGCTTCATATTGGGTAGAACTATTTGATTAGCATGGCAACAAGGAGTAGATACTTCAGAACCTCAATCTAATTGAAGAAAAAAAAGAGCTCACACAAGTAAAAGACATGAGTTACAAGTAGCGCATTTTACAATACCAAAATGCAAGAGTAAAAGCTAGGAAATTTAATGTGGGTGATCTAGTACTGAGGAAGGCCAAAATTAGTACAGGCAGTGTTAGAGTTAGCAAGCTCATTCCAAACTAGAAGGGACCTTATAAAATATCAAAGATCTTAAACCTCAAGCACTTGGAAGCTGAAGATAGTGGGCATCATAGAAATATTGAGATCATTAAATGTAGAGAGCCTCAAGAAATATTTTTTATAATTAAAGCCCTTTGCCTAGTGGGTTTGTGTTTTAATTCTCAAAATTAAAAGAAAACCATATTGTAATCAACAAATATGCCTATAACTTGCTAAGGTAAAGACACTTAAAAGCCGTAATTGACAAATATGCCTAAAATTTGCTAAGGCTAAGATGCCTAAAAGTCGTGTTTGGCAAATACACCTATAACTTGCTAAGGCAAAGATGCCTAAAAGTCATAATTAGTAAATACGCCTAAAATTTGCTAAGGCAAAGATACCTAAAAGATGTTACCAGCAAATACACTTAAAGTTTGCTAAGGCAAAGAGGCCTAAAAGCCATAATCGGAAAATATGCCTAAAAATTCTCTAGGGTAAAAGTGCCTAAAAAAGCATTCGGCAAATACACCTAAAAATTTGCTAGGGAAAAAATACCTAAAAACAACGTTCAACAAATACACCTATAAATTCCTAAGGCAAACAAAACCAAATTGTCGAGGGAAAGTAAGCCTAGAAGCCCAAAAATAAACATACATAAAGGTCAAGCTAATATGCACTAAGGCAAAAGCACTAGATATGCAAACATAAGATTGTAAGAATTTTCATTTATATTCAAGAATACAAATTTTTTACAAGTATACATAAAAAATAATAATAAAATGAAAATAAAAATAAAATAAAAAAGAAGAGTGGCTTCAGCCTTGAGTAGAAAAAGAAGGATAAGGAATAGTTTGTTTTGTAATAGAAGGGGGGGACCTCTTTAGTAATAGGAGGCGCAATCCCCTCAGTAGTTGCAGCTCCATCCTCACCCAGACTCTTTCTCATCTTGTCCTCCTAAGAAAAATCTTAGTTTGGGAAATGATTTTAGAGGTTTGTCTTTAAGTTGAGCTAAAAGTCTGCCAAAGAACTTTTGGCCTCTTTTATTATCTCATGTTTTTAAGCCTTCAATGCCTGGGTATGCACTTCCTTTTAAGCCTTTAACACCTAGGCATGTCAGCATTAAGGGTTTGTTCCCTAGCATAGAGATTGGTAATATGCTTTTATAGGCCCGCATTCTCTCAATCCTTAGCAGTGATTTCTAATCGAGCATCATCAAGCTTGATGTTAAGGCCCAATATGTATCCATTCTTACTATCTTTTTACCTCTTTATTTATTAAAAGTCGACTTTCAAATCCAGAGGCTTTATTTATTCATGTATAAGATGCTCCACCTCCTTCACCCTCCCTCTATAGACTGCCACTTGCTACTCAAAGTTGAAGGCATAAAACCCCAAGACTTATAGAAGTTCCATTCCTTGCAAGCACAAATTATGTATACAATCAAGAGTAGAATGACAAAAAATAAGGCAAGTAAACTGGTATGCCAACTATACACCTTAAGGAAATAACGCCCAACCTAATTTGTGATGGTCTTTAGATTAAAGACCTTCTTAGTTCAATCGGCATCCATTAAAAAGTCTAAGTTGTAGAGAAAGTACTGCACCACATTCAAGTTTTGTGTTGATGTGTCACTGCCTAACCTATCTAAAAACATCATTGCCAAATCCAACATTAGTGCTAAAAGACCCTCAAAAGTTTGCCTAGTAGTAACCACAGGCTACAAAGATGGAGTAGAAGGTAGATGAAAAGGGTCGACTGGCTAAGCAATGATCATCAACTACGCTACTTGGGATCTTACTATAGATGGTGAAGTCACCTTGATCAGGACAACATCATCTGAAATGTCTATAAGAATCAGCTTGTGCTTCTTAGTGATGATCATATTTGCAAGACCCCTTCTCCTCCCTCACCTAGTCACTAGCTTTTACAAAGGTAAAGGAAAATGGCTTGCACCAAAGGACCCTAACTTGGGGCCTTACTCTTTTGTTATAAGGCTTTCTTCTGAGCTTCCAAAATAGCCTTTTGCCTGGAAAAGATATCTCCTACAAATCACAAAATGTCTAGTCAAAACCACATGTACAGACACTAAAAAAAGAGGAAAAATATTAAAAACACTAAAAGACCAACAAATAAGAAGTATCAAGAAACCCCCACCTTTAGTGGGTTTGTTAGAACCATCTATAATAGAAAGAAGTAAGTTCAGAGAAAAGGATTTCTCTCAATCATAGCCTCATTCCAATTTCCACTGTAGTTTTGTTCTCCCTCTGTAAGCCATCATTTGTCATCCAATAGCCACCAATGCATCATACACACATACACACATGTCTCAGCTACAATTTGGCATCAAGAATCACTGAAAAAGTCTAAGAAATGGAGTAGATACAGCCAAGAACTCACCTTGGTGTCATGGTTTGGGACTATTCTTAACTAGTCACTTTTTTCTATTTTTTTCTCCCAAACCGTAACTCCTTTTGGCCTTATTCTTTTTCTTATTGATCAATAACATCCTGAAGAATTTGTAACCTAGAATCACTTCATTTGGTCACTGGAGAAGAAAGTTATAGCCAAAATACAAAAGAGGTGGCATCCAAAATTCTAGGTAGAAAAAAGAAAATGCCTAAAATGAATTTTGGTCTTTGACAAGTAGAAATCCACTTATCATGGCTTCCTTGCCAATTGGCAAGTGTGCAAGCCACTTGGCATCATTGTGGACCCCATCTTGACACCTCAACATTGTCCCTAAAATTCCCGAACCATCCTAATTTTTTACGAAACTTCAAAAATTCATAAAAATTCACTCGGAACTTCAAAAGTTACACCATTTGTTTTAAAATTCCTATTTTAATCCCCTCTACGTGGTCATAAATTTTTGTGACCAAATTCCACCAATAGCATAGTTTTCAAATTGCCTCGATTTGTGTGCCAACCTCAAAAAATTATGAGATTTTGCAAACGACCTTCAATTCCAAAAATTATTTCACCATTAGACTTAGTATGATTTTCTAGCTTCAAGCTCTATTATTTTTGAGTTCGTCTGAGCACATCTTGATTTTGTCCCGGCTCGAAAAAATTTTATTAGCTTGATGGGTAGCTTATAGCTCGAAATTAATTATTGGTTCTGCTAAATTTTTTTATTTTGCCTTTTTCATCATTTTAGAGCCCCTTAAAGTTTTACGACCTATGCCACTATCTCAATCCACATGCAAGTGACCCGGTACCCCAAATGCATTCCTCGGACCCTGTGGCACTATTCAGGAAGCCTCGAGACATGGGCATTGCAAGTAATAAGAACATATGACATGAAATCATATAACGTAAAATGTCGAGCCCATATATGTTAGACAACTTACTTGATAAGTTGATCGGTCAATTAGGGAATTAGCAGCTACTAGATATTTGGTATCATATTTATGTAAGTGCTTCCGTTGTTAAGTCCATTCACATACACATATTATAAATTGACATAATCCATTATATATTTATTGACATGTTATGATATTTAGTAGGTTTAACCATGAGAAGGTCTGTCAAAACCACTGCACATATATTCATGTCAGTGTAACCACAGTGGCAGTTTGTCAAGATCACTGCACAATTATGATAATTTGTTATGCTAGCACAATAGCCGTTATGTCCAAAATGTGGGCCAGTACACCCTTTTATCTAGATGTTCAGTATTGGGATTCATTTCTATAAGATATAGGTTAGTTAATATGTTAATTAACTAATTAATCAATTAGGTAATCAACTAGTTAATAAAAAGATTGAAATTTTGTGCATTATAAAATGAATAAAGGACTTGATATATGTAAATTAAGTTAGCATTTATTAAGATTGATATATGGTAATGAGTCAAGCATATGCAAGTAAATAATGTGTATCATAATGAGAGTGAAATTGGTATGTCATGACTACTTGCTATTGTTTGGTAAGTGTGCATTTATGCACATACATGTGTAATCATATTTTACTAAATACATCACTAAGCTTTATGCTAAGCACATCATGTTTTCAATGCATAAGGTAGTAGATAGACAGCCTCAACAGTAATGATGCAGTATCAAAAAGATTTCATCAAGTTATTTTGGTATATTTTTGCTATATACTGTTGTGTAATATTATACTAGTTGGCACTCATATGTAAGCATGTTAGTACTAGAGTTTTTATAATATGGTATGATGGGATGTAAACATATTATACAGGTTATGTCTATATTATGCTTATGTATGGATGTGATTGCATGATGTGATATATCTACTTGGGATACTGAGGTGTGATGAGGACCAAAAGGGTCTAAGTGGTTGGTTAATGAATGAGATATTATAAAAGTGTCATTTTCTAGAGGTTTTAATTTGGGATATGTCTATATGCAGCCATTATATTACTGAAATTTTATTGATATAAGACAATCAAGATGATATGTGTGGTTTTCATATAAAAGGGTATTAAGAAGATAATGGTAAAGATAATGTAAGTTGGTTTTCATGTCATCTCTTATTTGGACTAGTAACAATTCGAGTAGGAGGTGTCATAATGTGGCGTCCTTCGTTCGAATCCACTTACCGGGTTGAGGGAGAGGTGCCACATTTAATGGTATTAAAGCATAGGTTTAGGCATTTCTAGGTGCATTAGATAGTAAATGAGTGCCATAGGGTTAACATGTCTATACATCATATGACAATATAATACCTAAGGTTGATGTTTATTTCTTGATATGGATTAGAGATGAATGATTCAAGGTTATCAGTTAGTGAAGAAGAAGAGTTATAAGGTCATACACCACAAACAGCTAATTAGCCAGCACGAGCAGATGCTTTAATGTCTAGTGATGCAACATAATCTACATTTGCCTAGCCGGTACAAGCATAAGCACCACCACCATGGATGCAACAAATGGCTAACTTATTAAGGCAGACTATAACAATAGCTATTCCACAACAACAACCAATGCCACAACCACTAGTACAATAGTAACCATAACTACAGGCTCTCCAAAAGACTTATCTTAAATGAGTTAAAAAGATGAGAACCATTAATTTTGAAGGAACTAATATAGATGATGCTGCCAAGGCATAATATTGGCTGGAGAGAATAGAGAAGATTTTGGAGCAACTGAAATGCACTCTAGAAGAGCGTTTGATTTGTGCTACATTACTATTACAGGTAGAGGCATATTTATGGTGGAGAATAGTTTTAGAACATAAAGCTACTATAGAGGTGACTTGGGAGTTTTTCTTGAAGGAGTTTAAAAAGAGATATATCACAGAGATATATATTAAAAAAAGAAAAGATAGAAATTTCTTTATGTGAAATAGAAAGGGAGATCAATTGCTAAGTATGAGAAGGAGTTCTTTAGATTGAGTAGATATACGAGTGAGATAATTCCTACTGAGCAAGATAGATATAGGAGATTTGAGAAAGGCCTTAATACAGAGATTAGATTGCAAATTGTAGTAAATAGGATTAATGATTTTCCAAACTAGTTACCGCAGCATATACAGTGGAAGATATATTGAAAGAACATAAAGAGAACTTACAAAAAAAGAGATCATTCACTATTAGATAGATAAGCTTAGCTCCATAGCCAAGCAAGAGACAGAGAGAGAATCCTTTTGCACAATCATCTCAGAGACCAGCTCAAACACAGAGATTTGGGTAGAGAGGATAATTTAAATAGCATCATTAGATACTAGCTTTTAGTGCCATAGTTTCCATAGCTAGGAGCACATATCTTGTTTGTCAAACCTATGGTAAGAGACATGGTGGAGTATGTTAGAGAATTATCCCTAGTGTATGTTATAGATATGGATCCACACGACATTTTTTAAAAGATTGTCAAAAGAGGACATATAACTCCACATAACATCAAGCATCATCACCAGCCCTAACCAAGAGTCAAAGGGATAACACAGTGGATAAACCTAGTGGCGGTCAAGGCCTAGATAAGAGTCTAGTCAAAGGACAAAGGCTCAAGCTCTAGTAAGATAATTTGCAATTAGAGCTCATAAGGATATAGACTCTATTGATGTTATTGCTGGTACATTTTATTTCTTTGATTTACCTATTTTGGCATTAATTGATCTAAGTTTCATGCATTCATATGTATGTACTACATTGGCATAAGAGAAAGGGTAATAATCAGAACCTCTAGAAATAGAAATCATGGTAAGTAATATGATAAGGAAACAAGTTATTATTTATAGAATATGTAAGGATTATCCATTAATTGTCTAAAAACATACCTTTCTTGCCAATCTTATTGAATTGCCTTTCAATGAATTTGATGTTATCTTGGGAATGGATTAGTTATCTAGACATCATGCTATGGTAGATTTTAGATAAAAGAGGCTTACTCTTTAAATAGCAAATGAGGATGAAATTACAGTTATAGGTGAAAGAAAAGACTTTTTATTTAATGTTATTTCTATAATAATAGCAAGACACATTATTCAAAAAGGGTGTTAAGCATACCTGGCACATATGGTTGATGCAGAAAAGACAGAACCTAATATCAGTCAAATACAAGTACTAACAAAGTTTTTTGATGTTTTTCCAGATGAGTTGCAAAGATTACCGCTTAAACAAGAGCTTGAATTTGTTATTGAAGTATATCTAGGCACTACGCTAGTTTCAATAGCCCCTTATAAAATCGCTCCTACTAAACTAAAAGAATTGAAAGAGTAGTTATAGGAGCAATTAGATAAAGGGTTTATTAGACCAAGGGTTTCATTATAGGGTGCACCAGTGTAATTTGTGAAGAAAAAAGATAGATCCCTGAGACTTTGGGTTTACTATAGGTAGTTGAATAAAGTGACAATCAAGAATAAATACCCACTGCCTAAGATTAATGATTTATTTGATCAACTTAGAGGATCAGTGGTATTTTTTAAGATTGACTTGAGATTTAGATACCATCAACTTCTAGTAAAAGAGTCTGATATGCCTAAAATAGCTTTTTACACCAGATATAGGAATTATGAATTTTTAGTGATGCCTTTTAGGTTAATCAATACCCCAGCCACTTTTATGGATTTGATGAATAGGATATTCAAGCCATATTTAGACTAGTTTGTTGTGGTGTTCATTGATGATATTTTAGTGTACTCTAAAACTAGCAATGATTATGAATAATAACATATGTTTGTATTGCAAACTTTAAGAGAGAATTAGCTTTATGCTAAATTGAGCAAGTATGAGTTTTGGTTAGATGAAGTAACATTCTTTAGACACATTGCCTCAGCTAAATGAATCATAGTAGATCTAAGTAAGATCAAAGCTATATTGGAATGGACACCTCTAAGAAATGTGATAGAGATCAGAAGTTTTTTAGGATTAACTAGATATTATAGATGGTTTCTAAAAGGATTTTTATTGATTATAGCTCTAATGACACGATTATTAAGAAATGATGTGAAATTTAAGTGGGATGATAGAGGCTAAGAGAGCTTTAATAAATTGAAGGCAATGTTAACAGAAGGCCATATTCTTACACTACTAGAGCCAGGGAAGGATTCTGTTATTTATAATGATACTTCTCTTAATGGACTCGGGTGCGTGTTAATGCAGGATGGCAAAGTAGTGGCTTATGTATCTAGGCAGTTAAAGCCTTATGAAAAGAATTATCTAGCTCATGTTCTAGAGTTAGTTGCTATT
>CANXYI011883836.1:0-11452 GCA_948208565.1 Hura crepitans | reverse complement strand
TGGTTCAGAACTTTACTTTTATTTATACCTCAAGTTAATATAGAATTTCAGATTAAATTTATAATTTTATCCTTCTTCTCAAGTAGGTTTCATAATTAAAATAAATCATATAATCACATAAAGAAATAATAAAATGTGCATATTTACATAGACAAATAAAATACTTGAAATTAAAGATTATCATACATGAAATTAGGTAATTGATTATTCTGAAAACTTTGGTTCTCACATGTTGATTTTTAGAAAACAAGTTTTATTATTGTGACTTTTATTAGAGAAAAATCAAAACCCATTTTATTAGGAAAACACCCATTAATTTGGTACAAAATTATTTAATTATTTTTATAATGTGTAAAAATTATTTTCTACCTATTATAATATTCATAGAATATACAGGGAAATAATCAGAATGAAAATTAAATTACATGGCAATTACCTAAAATAAATTATAACCAAAAAAGAAATAAAAAGTATATGGAAATTACCTAAAATACAATCTAAGGAAATAAAAATTACATGAAAATTCCCTAAAATACAATATAACTAAGAAAATAATGAATAAATAAATTAAATAAAAATAAAAAAAATAATGAGGAAGTAAAGAGAAAAATAAAAATAATAAGAAATAAAAATAAAAGAATGATAAAGGACTACTTCACAGATGTTTAATGAAAGGGCAGAAAGAAAGGTTAAACAAATCCCACTAGATCAAAAACTTGCATTATAACAAAAACGCAATGTTAGTATGAAGATAAAATAAAAAAATAAATAGAATAATCAAAGAAGAAAATAAATAATCAAATAACTACAACAACAATAATAAAAACATAGGTGATAAGTTATCACATCTAACTGGTAAATGGACAAGAGAAATAAAAGGAGAAGAAGAAAAATTGATCGATCCACCGTGTTTAATTGCCTTTAGGAAAGATCTCGAAAAAGATGAACAAATTGTGAAAAAATCTTCTAAAATTACAAAAGTAGCATTTGGAATGTATTTTTGTGCTTTTAGGTGTGCACTTACTGAGAAAAGTTTAGGGTTCACCTTATATACACGTAGGCAAGGCATGAAATAGCCATTTCAGCCAGTGAAATGGCCATTTTAGTCTTGAAACGGCTATTTTGGAGGGCAAAATGACCATTTCACCTAAAGAGGAGTCATGTACGGATTCTGCCTCTTTAGTGAAATGACGTCATTTTTCAAGGACAAAATGGTTGTTTCAAGAAGGTATAAAATGACCATTTTGAAGCTAAAATGGCCATTTTAGCAAAGCTCAAAATGGCTGTTTCAGGTCAAAACGATGTAGTTTTGTCCTAGCAGCCCAAAACTTGTTAAAATGTAATTTTTTTCAATTTTAAAACATTTTTTCCTTTTCAACTACTCCATACCATAAGGGGCTTCGCCTCTCGCACCACCTATGGCATCTATGGTGGGCTGAGGGCTTAAACCGAGGGATTTTTAGGTTGGGCAAAGACTTATGTTCAAAAATTAATTATGATTTCAAAAACTTTGAAATCTTTGAATCAAACATTAATATCCCTATTTGTCAGAATTTAGTCCTTTTTTCATCATTAGGCAATCCAAACACCGGAGCCCTAAAAACCCATTGTCTACACCTAGTTGTCCACTCCTTATATAAATACATGAATAATAATAAAATATTCATTTACTTTAGCCAATATATCCCGCTTTACGCCCCTCCCCCACCCACCTCTCTCCATGGTTGAATGTTACCCATCCTTTTTGTCATCATTTATACACCTTATTACACCAAATAATCATCACAAGTTATAATTGGGAGGTTATTCTATCTACCCCTATTATACTAGCTACCTAAAAATACATGGGAGAAGCAAAGAGTTAGAGGAAGGAAATAGAAGATAGACAAGTGTTTGGGGTCATTCAAGGTTGGTAAGTGATTCTTAAACCAAGTGAGTTATATGAATCAATTGAAGTATTTAAGTGATAATTTATATTTTATAATGAAATTTGGTGATTAATGTTATTTTTATGGAATTTTCATAAAGAATATGGTTATGGAGTTAATGGAACTTAAAGAATGGATGATGGAATTATAAAAGTGAAGATGAAGATTAAGTGGATTTAAGCTAATAAGGTATGTGTATTCTAATCCTATGGACTTTTATTATGAAACATAAACATTTACATGTATTGAAATTGGTGAGCTTTTATATTATGACTAGTTATGTGAAATGGATGGATGATACATGTAATTAGGTACTAAATGAGATGATGGAATTATAGAAATGATGAAAATTAGAAGTGTGAGGACTTCATTAAGCCAAATGGTGTAGCTATAGACATAGAATTAAAAATATTAGATATAGAAATATATTTGATATTTTTGAAGCAAGGAATAAAAGAATAAATTGGTAGGAATGATAAAAGAATAAAATTGAATATGCGTATATGTAAACTGAAATATGGAGTGAGAGAAAAAGGCTTAAATTAAGGAAAAATTGTGCATGTAAATGATAAAGAATTATAATATTTAGTATATCATAGGAATAAAAGAAAGGAATTATACTACTTAAGTTACATGATTTGGAAAATTAGAGAATTTATATGGATAATTAGTAGCGTAGAATAAATATGTAAAATTATATATGGTTAGATTAAATTCTTGAAATATGTATCAAATAGGTATAGGAAGTTGTATATGAACATGAATAACTAATTAAGTAGAGTAATGTGTGGGATATAAATATATATATATGGGTGGTAATATGAAGAAAGAACTAGTTGAATGGATGTTTTAATGTAAAAAGTCAAATGTTGATAGAATAATTATGTAAACCATATAAGGCTCATAAAGGTATATGTACACATGTGTGTATTTATATATATATATATATATATGAAGTTAAGTAAAGTAATATGTGAACATAAAGGAATATAGGTGTACCATTAAGAGTAAGAAATTAATTAGATAGTAAAGAAAATATTATAATGTATATAATAAGAAGTAAAATTTATGTATGACTAGAAATAAAAAAAATATAAGGAAATAACTAATTATTATGAAAATAGTTAATTGGATCAAAATAATAGAGTTGAAAATAATAAAGGAATATATAGAATATTGTTAAGTTAAACAGGAGAAATAAAATAAGAAAATTAAAGGTATTTGAAAATAATTATGAAATTAATATCTTATAGAAGAAAATATATAAAAAAAAACATAATTATATGTATTTAAGTGAGTGAATGTAATTAAATAAAATAAATTAATTATGTGAAAATAAAAAGAGATATAAAACATATGAGTATAGTTAAATAAATAAGGATTTTGCATATTAGTAATAATGTCAAGGAAAAGAAATAAAATAAATTAAATAGATTATATTTTGGAAATGTGAGTTAAAATAAAGTATATGGAATGGTTTAATAAGAATAAAAGTAAAATTTAATCGTGTGAGGTTAAATAATGAACATAAAGGAAGTAGATGGATTAATTACGTAAACTAATAAGATGAAAGCATATTTAATTGTTATAAATTATAATTTTTAAAATAGTAAGAATGGTGAAGGCATAAAAAAGTGAATTGAATTATGAATGGAAAATGGATTATTATATAAACATTTAGACATTATTAATATGAGAAATGTATGGTGATAAATAAATAGTAGAGCAAATGGATATATATAGTGGAAAGAAAATAATATACATATGAGTAAAAAAGGTAGTATATATAGTATCATGTAATTAACTAAAAGATAATACGACAAAAAGAGAATGGAAATTTAAGGAAATTAACTAAAAGTCTTACAAATAAGTGTATGAGTGAAAGAAATGTGAAATCATAGAATGTGATTAGCAAAACTCAATAATGGCGTATATTCATGAACAAAACTGATATAGTATAAAGTGGAGCATGAATATGCTCATATTGATTTTGAAAAAGCATGCTATGATGAATAATTACGAAAGTTGTATTTATATGACGATATAATTGAGATATGGCATTGAAGTTCATTATGAACATAATTTAATTTCTTATGATGTTCTAATGGCATGAAAATAATTAGAAGGAGAAATGCAATGAGAATTAAGAATAGCCTATATGATTTAGACAACCTACTATATAGGTTAACCGGTCAACTAAGGAGTTTAGTAGCTGCTAGGACACATTGGTGTCTCCTTTTATACTAGTGTAGCAACTGGTGAGGTCTAGTAGAGCCATTGCACATATATTCATATTGGTGTAGTAGCCGATGAGATCCAGTAAGGCCACTGCACATATTCATGCAAGTGCAACCATCATTAAGGTCCAATAAGGCCACTATACATATATTCATGCTAGTGCAATAGTTGTTGAGGTCCAGTAAGGTCACTGCATGTATCTTTATACAGATGTAGCTGTTGTTGAGGCCTAATACGGCCATTGCACACATCCACATGGGTGCAGCCACTTAGGTCTAAAATATAGGCCACTGTACATTTGATGAGACCCTTAAGGTCAACATCCCGTTATTTAGTGTTCAGATATTATTTATTAAATATGGGCTGATATTGATATGAATAACACTGAATGTCGACAACATATTATGAATAATGTTTGGGATGAAAGGCATATAATGGAATTTTGTTATTGATATATATAGTTAGGATATGTTACAGATGTTACAAATAAATGGATTGAATATTTGATGCCTATAATATTGGAAACATATTGGATAGGGATGTGCAAGGAAAAAATTAGGGAATCTAATCTTATTAAAAAAATGTTTTTGGATAGAGTAATTAAACATGAAAACCATAGTTAAGAGTATAAAAGAAAAATATGAATATATATACATATAGATTATTAGAAATGGCATGACAGAGCATAAGGTATTAAATTATGAGAAAGATAAGAATTATTTAAGATGTTTATATATGCACATAGGAGCATAGGCATAAAAAGGATTAATAGAGGATTACAAAAGTAAATGAATAAAGGAACACAAATACTGAAAATAACGACAACTCAAAGTATAAGTTCTATGGTATTAGAATACACCACATATCATTTGCTCTACACATCATCTTTTTATTGATGTTAGGTTGTTGATAGAGCTAGGCATAATAGCAGACCAAGTCTTAGCAATGACAGAAGTTATGTGATAACTGAACAAGTAATAAGGGTTCACCATGTGCATTGTTAGTATGCTGAATGTGTACCTGCATCATTATCTAGAAATGGTTACTTAAGGTTACATGCATTATTTTAATATTTTAGAGTTATTATAAATAATACAAAATATATGTAAATGGATGGTAGTTTTAGATTATTTGTTTCCAGTTTGAATATTTAAGTGATAGTGGTACTAATTGATTCTTAAATATCAATAATATTATCAATATGTTTATACATGTACTAATTGAATGTGATACATCTAAGTTATATTTTAGTTGAAAGGTGTTAAAATGATATGTCAATAATGATTAAATGGTCATTGAGAAATCTAAATAAAGGGTACCAATGTTAAGATAGAAGAATGAAAATTGGACCGAAAATGTGACATCTTATACCTAAACTAGTTTATTGATTAAGTATAAGGGTGTTACAGTTCCTTTTCATGGCTCTAGTTGTGGAACTAGAGGTTATGGCATATTACTAGTAGCCTACCTCAAAAGCTGGATAAGCTCAGGTAGCATAGCCTATTGTCCTTATGCTAGTAATATAAGTGGAAAAGGATTAAAGGCAGAAGGTTGTTCTGAGTTTCCCACACCAACTGGTGCATAACTCTCATCCTCTTTATTAACAACTTGATGAGAACTCTATGACATGATTACCTAAAATCAATAGAGAGTTACATTAGTAATTTGTAACTTATATGCATGCAATACAAATGATGATGCATAACATTTCACTCAAATGCATTCACATGTGAAATAGAAACAAGGTTCATAGGTAAAAACTACCTAAAACCACGCTCTAATACCACAAAATGTGAAATTCCTCTTATAGACATTCGAGGACACCAACTGTAGGAGTGCCACATTATTTGCCTAAGGCACCTATAACTCTAATGATCACACATGCACCTATTCCTGAAAACACACATTCAATTCATATATGCAACATATATTCATTCACGTAATACTTTCATTCACATGATACAATAAGTGTATTATTCTCCTATTCACAAAATGATATCAATTTCACTGTGTAAAACCAAGTAAAAATTCTAAACCATTCACAGGCCATTCAACCCAGTATTTACAATTTCCAAATACCAAACTTGTAAAAACTTTATAATTAAATTGTTCGTTGTATGCTCTAGAGCACGTGTAATAGGGATATTTTACGTTGATTAAAACATTTGTTTATTATAAAAGGCATCCTTTATTATGTAAGTGCTTATGTTAAATCATTTGTTTGATATAGATCTTAGACTTTGTAATAAAGTCCTTGGTATTATTTCATAGTTCAAAGGAAATCATAAAGAGTTCATGATATGAGATTCTTATTGCATACAAATGTAAAATACCAAAACTATCTTTAGTCGTAGTATTAATAAGATGGGATAATATCAATGCAGATAGACTAGCATATGTTATACTTTTTAACTTAGTTAAATAGTAGTTCTCACAAGCTAAAAACATGATGATGCTTGGAGTTAACATATGGATGCTTTTTTGAGAAACAAGTCCATTAAAGGCCTAATATGAGATGTTCAAATGGATAAATAATCTATATCAATGAAATCATCTCATTATATCAGTAGGTGCAAATACCTTCTGACTTGAGATCACCAAGGTTATCTTAAGTATCAAGAGCTATGCTTTGACCCTAGTGCTTTTACTTCCCCGCGATGTATACATAGCTATGAGATTAGGTATAGCTTGAGATGTTTGAAGGTAGTTGAGTGATCAATAAATGATTCACCACCCCAGATTATGATGGGTAGTTTATCTCATAGTTCTAATATGTCTTTATTCCAATAATCTTTAGCCAAAATGAAATGTAAGTGTGAATAAGATTTACAAGGGCATTTTAGGAATAAAGATACAAATGTTAGAACTAACATATTTAGAGCTTGGTTAGACATACTTAATTAAGCATTGAGTTGACACAAGTCCACACTCAAACCTAAATGAGATAAAGATTAGTGAAAAGACGAATTGCACGGTAATTGGATATAAAAGGGTTAACTCAAACCACTTGACTTTTTGACACATGGGTAGTCTTCACATCTAGTTAGATACATTTTAAGTCTTGTACATAAGTAAGTTATTAATTGGAAATTAATTGTGGAGTTAATGGAATTGAATCACAAGAGTCCTAGTTGGACTTGGACTTTGATTCACTATATGCTGCCAATATGCTTTGGAAACCCACAAGGTCACCAAAAAGAAGTGTGAGGAGATTCAAAGTGTTTAAATGGTTTAATGATATTAGATATCATTAAAAGATGAGTTAAAAAGGAAGAATAAACAACTAGGTTTAAAGCCCAATTAGTGTGTAGAAGACAAGAATTAGGGTTTCTAGAAACTGGGCCCTGTTGAGCCTAATATGTGGTGCCATTTTGGTCAAATTTAATTTAACCTTTTAAGAGTCAAAATGTCCTTAAATTATACCTTTATTTGATTAATTATGATGCCTTGTTGAGCTACATAAGTTTGGCCTAAGCAGGCAAGGTACAAATGCGCATAAGCCCACTCATAGGATTATACGCATGGGCTTATTTTAGGACCCCATTTCATTGGCTTTTTGTGCTGACTTAGGTTAAAATTTTAAGAGTTAAAATCTAACCACAAAAGGTTTAAAAAACATATAAATAAACCCTTTATGATTAGCCTCTAGAGAACATTAATAACAAAGCAAACATTACCACTAGGGAATTCTTCTATGTGTATTTCTCCTTTTTTTCATCCTCATAAATACCTTACTAGCCCATAGAAATTCATGTAGCCTTTATCCTCTAGCTTCTTGTATGGATACCTAGGAGGTGTTCTTGGTGAGGATCACTATGGTTTGAGACAACTCGTTGAGAAAAGCTGAAGAAAATGATTTGTGGTTTCATTGATAATGGTAAACTTCCAAACACTGCTATATTTTTCTAATATTGATGACTTTTGAATCTTATGAATCCATTACTTGTCTATGGTATTTTCACAAAAAAAATTTCAAATTCCACTACATTCTTATCACGAAAACCAACATTGGTATCAAAGCCCGGTTCTTAAAAGGTTAAAAATTTTTAAGAATTACGGTTGATTAATGCATAAAATTTGATTTTATGAATTTTTCATTTTGTGGTGGCTTGTGGTTTTATTTTTCTATTCAAATCAATTTAAATATGATTTGGCATGAATTGAAAATTAGAACTCTTTATTTTCAATATGATTGAAATCAGTTTTATGGAGGATAAATCCACCTATGCGCATAAGAGGAAAGGCTTTCTTTATTTTCGTACATTGATTTAAATTGCTTTTTGGGCGATTTGATTTAATATATGATAAATTAAAATGTGATTTTAGTTCTGGTCATATGTGCTTGAAAATTAAAATTGAGCAAATTGGAAAACAAAATAAGCAACCAATCAGATTTTTTAGTGGTAAAAAAATGATTGTTCACAAGAGTTATGTTTATTGCTTTATTTGATTTCTAATAATTTTAGAACCAATATATCATAAATATATGATACTTATGATATTAATTAAATTTTTTAAAATGGTCAAAGTCATTTTCACATGAATGAGATTCATAAAACTTACTTGATTGTCAAAATTTTGAATTGTGTAATGGTCGATTTTGTCGATTGAATTTGACATGGGTTAAATGATTGAAAGAGCAAATTTAATTTAATAAAATTGATTATTACAAGTCCAAAAATGTGTTGATGGATGCTAGAACTAATCCAAAATTGTTTGGGCCAATTCTACTATCCAAGTTGCAAATGGTTCTACCATTTGCTTTGAATTCGATTTTTAGTGATCTACTATTTAAAGATTTTTTGTTAAATTAAAAATTCAATATAACTGGATTTTTCTTTTTTTGGAGATATATGTTAAATATCATCTTAAAATTAATTAAATTAAATCAAGTGATGATAAATTTAATCAAATTTCGTATATGAGATGATGTTGACTAGCATAGTTGAATTTTACATGGAAATATGATTTCTAGTAAAATTTTATTTCAATCCTAAATTGATTTAAATTTCTAATTAGATTAGGATTTTAGATTGATTATATGGATTAGGTTTTATTTTGATCTTCTATGGATAAAATTTATCAAAATAGATTAGAATAAATGGACATATAATACACAAATCCTCTTATATGGAATTTGAATTCTATGTGTTCATGCTTGATATTTTTTGTTTTCTTTAGAATTCCAATGAGATTAGAACTTTATAAAATAGAGAGATGTAATTTAATGTTTTAATATGATTGAATAATTAAATTACATTATTAATATGATTAATTCTCCAACAAATGAGATTGAAAACCTATTAAGTCAAGAGGATGAACCAAAACTAGTTTTATAATGTTATAATTCTAGTAATTAACTGTAATTGAATTTTCAAGGTTTAATGCATGTAATGCACTAGAAAGGCATGTTAAGGGAGTATTTTTGGAATGATGACCAGTTATGGATAAAGACAAATATGATTGATCTGCATTGCATGAATTTTCCTTAGGTTAAATTATACTTGCATGTCCTAGCCTTTTATCTCATTTTTATTATATATCTCTTCTCATCTAATCTACTCACATGTAACGTGAGGTCTTTTAAATTAGTTTATTATGTAATTAGATTACATAGGTGTAGACACTGGGTCTCTGAGGCTCCTAGGTTCAGTTTGCCTAATGATGATAAAAAGGACAAAAAACCTAAAAAAATGGATTTTTTACATCTGAACCGAAGATCTCAAAACTTTTTCTTAAAAAAATTAAAAACAGTCGTTTTCCAAGAGAAAACGGCTATTTTGGAGATGAACCACGAGAATGGCTATTTTGGCCCAAAACGGGTCGTTTTTGTATAGGAAACACCTGTTCTGGGCCCAAAACAGCCATTTTGGTTACCAAAATGGCCGTTTGGCCCCAAACTGGCTATTTCCATGAGGGGAATGCCTGTTTGGGCCCAGAACGGCCGTTTTGCTGGCGAAAATGGCTGTTTTGGCCGTTTTCATCCCAAAACGGCCATTTTTTGCCTCGAGAGTCATGTATAAATTCCAAATGGATTTTTCCTTTCCAAGGTTGGTCATTTTTTAAGAGAGAGAAAATACAAAAAAAAGGCAAAAACACTCTTTCAACTCCATTTTTTGTATTTTTCTGAGGATTCAAGCATCGTTTTCAATCCGATTGAGATCTTGCTGAAGGCAAATATACTCAGTGTGTTGACTGACCCATTTTTCTTCTATTTTTCATTTTTTCTTTCCATTTTATCCATCTACTAGTTAGATGTGATAATTTATTTGTGCCATATTTTTTTACGTTTGTGGGACTGCTCATTTTATTTTCATTTTCTATTTGTTCTTCTATTATTGCTTCGCATCCAACCATATTATTTTTGTCATTTTTGCTATTTTTATTTTTCTTTTCGTATTCTCCATCTACTATCTAGATGTGATAATTTATTTGGGCAATATTTTATATTTTTGTGACTATCTATTTTTATTTTATTTCTGTCCGTCCTTCTATTTTTGCTTCGCATACAAAAATATTATTTTGGTCTTTTTGCTATTTTTTATTCTTCTTTTTGCATTATCCATCTACCAATTAAATGTGATAATTTATTTGTGCAATATTTTATATTTTTACGACTGTTCATTTTTATTTAATTTTTGTTTGTCTGTTTATTTTTGCTTCACATACTAATATAATATTTATGTTGTTATGATGCGAGTTATTTGATTATTTGGGATCTAATTGCTATATTTTTGGCCACTTCATTAAATCCCAGTGAATTAATCTCTTAACAGCCAATTATTTTCTTCTATCTATTTTATTTTATGTTTTGTGCGTTCTTCTACTGATTGCTTTTATTATTGCCTATTTCTTGTTAGATTTGACTTTAGGCACCCCAAAGTGTAATTTTATTTTTATTTGTTTATTCGATTGGATTGTATTTTAGGTAATTACCTTGCATTTTATTTTTATTTTCAAATTATTTTTCTGTATATTTCGTGAATGCTATAATAATTAGAAAAATGATTTTTCACAAAATTGGAAAAATAACCAAAATATTTTTATTTAATTAATTGGTGTTTTATTAATGAAATGGGTTTTGATTTTTCTTAATAAAAGTCATAAAAAACAAAAATTATCTTCTAAAAATTGACATGTGAGAACCAAAGTTCTCGAATTAAATCCATCACCTAATTTTATGTATGATACTTCCAATTTCAACCCCGAAATATTCTACGAACGCCAAATTAGGTAGAAAATGATTTTACACGTTAAAAAGAAATAATAATCAAAATTATTTTATA
>CANXYI011883478.1:0-11368 GCA_948208565.1 Hura crepitans | reverse complement strand
CACCTAAACTTTTTTTAAAAATAAAAGTCTTAAAAAGTCATAATTAAATAAACCCTTGTAATTTCACTCAATTTTAATTTTTAATCAAAAAATATTAAATTTATTTCAGATAACCTATTTAACTAGTTACCTTTTTAATTTTAATTTTAAATTTTATTTCTTTTTTCACTCGTGTCCTAAATATTTTATTTCATTTCCAAAACTTTTAACTAGATTATGATATCATTAATATAAGTAAGTTTTGTACTAGAATATTTCAAACCAAATTTCAACTTTTGCTGAGCGAAATTATAGAGCTACTCAAAAATCTGAAGTTATTTTTGAGAGTGAAATTTTAGATTTCTTGCTTTTTTCAGCTTATCGTACTCTGTTTAGTACCTAAAACTCACAACAAAATCCAATAATTCTTTGTTACTAAGAAAATAATTTTCAAACTCGTTCTGCCTCAGATCCAATTCTTCTAAACGCTTTGAAACATTTTCTATATATGTAGTAAATTGTTCAAAAGACTCGTTTAAAAAATCAATATGATAAACAATAATATTTAACAATTCTAGATGTAGACAATCAAAGATTTGATATTTTTTTACATTAAAAATTATTTTCTATTAATAAGTAATCCAATAACCTGATAATAACATTAAACAAAGCTAAGGTCTTTGTATGCTCCTTACAATCACAATGTTCATTATGATTAGTTACATGTATTTCAACAATTTCTCAATCACTGGACATTAGTTCCCTTTTAAAATACAACACTTCATTTATATTAGTAAAATCTATTAAGCACAATTTTTATACAACACTTGCAATATCTCTACTCATTTAAATTTAAAGTGAATGCACCAAGTGAATAGTCATTCACTTATGACGAAAACATAAACATTACTCATGAACCAAGGTCCACTAGGCTTTTGCAAATGCTTAAGCTCTGCTCTACTTCCATTAGTAGAGACACCTTGAAGGTATGAAGGATTTTCTGTGCTATAACTGTCATTTCTCACTTTTTAGTGGGTCTTATAATAGGACTTCTTCTCTTAGATTGTTTTGGAGGCTATTAAGCTATATGGTAATAAAATTTTCTTATAAAGGTTTTTTGAACTTCTATAACGAAATTCTAATTTTATTTTTACTCCCTTAGCAATGGAGTGCTGAGAGAAATTTATAGATATAAGAAGTGGTGCCTCTAATACTGTTTGCCAGCTCAAAAGCCACACAATAATTGAAAGCAAATAAATTAAAGTGACAACCTGTATCTCTAGTCTTGTTATCTAGTTGAAGCAAATAAATTAAAGTGACAACCCATGTCTCTAGTCTTGTTATCTAGCTGAGCACAATAATTTACAAGAATCTTATGTTATATATAAGATAAGATAAGAGACAATCTCAAGACCTTATAAAATTAGAACACGTGGCATAATAGATGCCTTTTTATCTTTTAGAGTCTTCAGATTGCTTTAATGCTTTAATTATTTACACTGACATCATGGATGACACATCGCTCCAGTAATATTCTCTAACACAAACATTGCAATTTAGATTATCATCTTTCTATGCTTGGGTCATTTCTATGTCTCTTTCCTCAAGGCGCCTTTCATTGCTTTTGGCCACCTTGTGCCACATCTTGTATGTTTCGAATTTGAATCCTAGGCTAAGACTCCTCTCTCTCAAACTCCTAAGAAGTTCCTCTACTCTTTATTTTCCTCTTATCATTCCTTGGACTAGAGCATTAACTAGAAGATTTTTTTACTGCTATGATTACAAAAATTCTTCCATCTCTAAGAATAACTTTATCTTGATTGGAAACTACTTCTTCAAACACAGATTTAGGAAACTCAATTTGCAATGCTTGGTTAACAATCTTTATTTCTTTATATTTTTTCCTATCAAATTTTAACCTGTCCAGGAATAGGATGTAGATTTAATATTTGATAAAAAAGATTTTACTATCTTCTTCATACTCCATAACTGTATTTAAAATCTGAAAAGACACAATTTTGTATAATTTTACTAGATTTAAATCTTTTACTGTGTTAATTGCCACTTGTATAATCCGTAGGAGTGATGAATGTGTAGAAACATCTTCTAAATCTACATCGATGATTTATGTCGGTCCCGTTTCTATGAAAGGGATAATTTTAGCAACCTTATCTGTACTGAGTCTTAAGACTGATTTTCCATATAATTGCCAATGTATGTAGGGATACAGCATAGAACATTCTTGCAAAGAGCGATTTATCGAGTTAACTATGTAACATCTAAAAGTCTAGCAAGGCACTTTTTGGTGATTTAACTGTATAATATGGGATTTATGTGATGGTGCAATGATAAGGATGGGAATTTTTAAATCAAAACATAATATTAGTAAGGTTTATAAAGGACATTTTAAAGAATTATAGTGAGATGAATTTTAGGAAAAGAAATAATATAAAAGAAATCATGTAATTGAAGTAAGATTTAAAATAATCCACTATTAATTGGTGCTAAAGGATAATTTATATAAGGATATGAGTAGGATTTAAAGGCTATGTAAAATTATTAAGTTAAAGAAATATGGAGTGACAAAGGAATATTTGAAGAATGATAAGAGAACAAAAGCAGGACTAAAAGGGGAGTTAAGGGTAAAATTGAGATTTGAGAATAAAAAAAGGGACTCGAAGAAATATTTTTTACAAAGCATATAAATGAATTCCCCTTTTATTGAATTGGATGAGAATTAATTTTTCTAAAGGGAGAGATTGGGAACTTGAAGGAGACATCTAAAGCAAAAGTTTAATAAATCAACTTAGGGAATTCTTGATTTCATCATGAATTCAACATATTTATGGAAAAAGTTGGGAGAGGAATTTACCGATTTTTACAATCGGTAATTGAAATAACAAGGGGGAAGTGAAAGGAAGAAAGGAATAAAGGAGTAAAGAGAGAGATCGATGGGCAAAATCAACTGCAGAGGCTAGTTGGCTATAATGACAGAGATAATGTGCTTACTGCATTGTAAAAGGGTTTTCATCTTTTGGGGAAGTGTTGCAATTCTTTATGGATTATGTCAAAAAGTATTTTTTCTCATTGATTTTCATACTGTATCAATGGAATTAAATCAAGAATTAGAGGGGAGGAAGGGCTGTCATAGAAATGAGCTAAAAAAAACACTGATATTCTGCATCTATAGAACCCCGACATCTATAGAATTTTGAGTGAACCTCGTGTCACACCCGACTTTTGGTCCAGTCTTTCATAAAGTTGGAATGGGAATTAGAAGGAAAATTAGGGAACGAAATGGACGTACGGATTGAGTAGAGTCGGTTGATGTGAATAATTGAGTGAAAATCGACAAAAAGACAAAATGGTAATTTTGTTAAAAAGCTAGGAGCAAAATGGGAATTCACTATTTATAGTCAAAAAAGAGGAGAGACACATATGGGAGTAATGAGAAAGTGACATGTTGCATGGTAATGATGAGAAAATGTGAGAAAAAGGGGGATTCAGGAGCGAGCCTCAGTGAATAATAACAATCGAGACATAAATGGTGTTCTCGAATCAAATGGAGTTAAATCGATCGAATATTCACATTAATTATGAGACGTATTGTTGTGAAATTTGAGAAGCATTTGAGATCATATAAGGAATTAAAAATAAAAAATAAAATTTAAATTTACGGTGTAATGTGAATAGTAAATTATTTTGAGCTGAATTAAAAAATTCAGAAATGTGCTCAGAAAATTCTGAAAAGTGGCACATCCTGATGGTAAAAAATTATAAGTGTTAGAAATTTCTAAACATGAGAACTATTAGAAAAAAAATTAGGAAAATATATTGAATTAAAAGTGTATATTTATGGAAATATGGAAAAATGGTTATGTAGGGAGCATTTTTGGCCATTGGATTAAATAGTATAATGATAAATCTTGGCCATCCAAGTGGAAACAATTGATTTATGAGGTGAAAATGATTAAATGATATTTTTAAGGATAACACATATGAAAAAATCCCAACCATCCATGTGTGAATATTGATTTTTAATCCCAACCATCCATTTACAATGTAAATATGTAAATAATAATAAAATATTCATTTGTTTCAAGCCCATACATGTCTCTCCTCCCTTCGCCATGGCTTAAATTCGTGTTTCCCTTGCTGTACCATTTTTACATCTCCATTTTATCAAATAATCACTAAATAATACACAAGATATGTCACTCTTTTAGCCTAACACCTTAGCCTTTCTAAATTGGTTGAAAAGAGATGACTTTTAGTGGATGGAAAGAGATGAAAGATGGATGTTTTTGGTCACTCCAAAGTAGGTAAGTTGATTCCAAACTAAGTAATTTTTATGAAGTTACTTGAGGTGTAACTTAGATTTATGGAATTACATGTTAAAGCTTTATGTGTAATAATATCTGGTGGCTTTTATATGAGGAAATCCATTATGGACATGATAAGATTGTGAGATGGGATGATGATGAGGTGAAATTGAAGTAAAGGAAAAAAAGATTAAAGGGATCTAAGCTTGAGAGTTATGTGTATTTTAAACTAAGATTAATATATGTTTATGGTTTATGTGAATTATGGTGTTAATGTGCTGCCTTGGATGAATGAAATGTATGGATGTAATATTGTTAAGCTTATGTAAGGATGTTACGAAGTGAGAGAAATAAGGAAAAAGGAGAAGTAAAATTAAATTAGCATGAGTAAGTACATTTATAGAATTTTTAGGTGTTAAATGTATTTATGAAAGTCGTGATTTTAGCTTTTATCAATAATTAAAGTAGAATTAATGTTAGTAGACATAACTAGGACTTACAAAAACTATATTAAAATGGTTAAAATGATAACACAAAATAGGCAGGATAAAAAACTTATTATGGACAAAAAATACACATTAGGCATTTAAGGATATAGTGTAATAATTTGCAAATATAGATATATAGGAAAATAGAAATAAAGTCAAATAAAAGCTTGTGGTTTAGAATCATGGGATATCCAAAAATATGCAAGAGTGAATATAATGAATAAATATGCATATAAAGGGTAAATAGTTAATTAAACTAAAATAAGGGTGATTAAAGAGAATAATGGGCATAATTAATGGTATAAATTGATTAAGTGTAAATATAAGAAAGAAATATATTATATAGATGTGTAAGAGAATAAAAGATTGAATGGGTTGATTAACCAATAAGAGAAGGGAATGAACTATTTAATTTAATCAACCTAGGATAGATAAAGTATAGCAAATATGCATGCAAGCATAAGGGTATATCTAAGCAAAAGAAGTTAATTATGAGGAATAAAAAGAAGAAATGTATTATTATGATCAATATATATATATTGAAATTAAAGGAAAAGTAAGATTTATGTATGTTAGGAATTACATAGTTATTATATCAATAAAAAGGAGAATTTTATGAATTAATTAAGCAAATACAATAATAAGGATAATTAAATAAACATATAATTAAGGAAATAAAGATTGTATATATAAAAGGCTTAGATAAAAATTATACAAAGTTATGAAAATAATTATATAACTCAATTAAAATGTAAGGATCGCTTTAAGAAGAAAATATGAGAATTAAAAGGAGGTATGAATATGAATATATATAAATATCATGAGAATAGTTAATGGAGCCGAGATAAATATAATCAAAGATAATAATAGAATATTTGAAAAATCATTAGAAAATGAAAGTAAAAAAATAAGGAATTTAAAGTTACTTAAGAACCATTATGAAAATCCATTAATATGAGTAATATAACTTGAAAAATAGATACATAAAAATATAACTACAACTATTCAAAGGAACCAATGTAATTAAATCAATAAATTAAGTAAATTTTATATATACAAAGTTAATTGCGTAAACTAATAAGGTACATATAAATGCAATGGATATAAATAATAATTTAAAGAAATAGTATGGGTAATGGAACTCTAAGAAATAGTATAAAGGAATTATGAATTGTAACGATCCAAAAATTTCAACTCTCGTGAATTGTACTTTTCGGGATGAACAATACTTTTCGAAACCCAAGTCACATTAAGCATACCAACGGAAAATATTAATTAAAAGAGAATTTTGAGCAAAGTTTGAAGCCAATCCGAAGTCGTTTGGATAGTTAAAAACGCTAATTAAGATTTTACGATAGTGTCCTGTGAATAGTGTCGTAGGCAAAGCTGAACCATATAATAAATAAAAAGTTGCTCAAAATAATCTAAAAATATTACAACTTGATACTCAAATATTTTAAATAGTCAAATGGCTTTAGAATCAGAATTTTTGAGTTTGGGAACTATTTTTACCCAATTTTTAGGATATAAAATGTATTAATTTTTCAAGTTATTATTAGAATTTAGACTTGAGATTTTGAAAGAATTTAGAGCTTGAATTTATGAAATTTTAGGAATAGAAATGGAAAAAAATGAACTTTTCTATCCGTTATAATAAATTTTTGAAATAAGAAAAAATTATTTTATGAGAAAATATAAATAAGGGAAAATTAAATTCCACCCATTCATATCACACATCACCATCCTCCACCCCTCTCCTCCAAAATCTGCCCACTCCTCTCTCTCCCTTTCTCCTTTGATTTCTCCTTCCTCAAGCCAACCCATTCCATAAAATTGTACACGAAACGACAAGCATTCCGAGATGAGTCCGTAGACATCAAAATCGTCGAGAACGACAGAGTATTTCGGGAGAAAAATTGAGAAGAATCCCGAGGTGAATAGTAACCTTCTCTCTCTTGGGTTTTTCTTTTTCACAAATTTTATTTTTCATGGGTTCTTTGGGTGTTATAGAGCACATATCTAGGCTCGAAATATTTTTTCGACTTCTATATTATTTTATGTTAATTTTTTTATTTTTGTGCCCTTTTGTATTTGTAGGCGAAACGACAACCCGAGTCTTTTGAGGCAAGAAGAAGGCCTAGGCCAACTTCAAGGGTCCCGTACGACCTTGTTGGGTATGTGTAATCACTTTAATTTGCCTCAAATTTCCATTTAATGTATTAATTGCTTTATGTTCACATTAGTCATAAATGGTATTAAATGCTCAAAAATATAATAAATGTTATAATGGTAATTTATGATTAATGACATTATAAATGCATGATATGAGATGGTTTAGAGTCCTTATGAATGATGAGATTGGCAAGAATGTTGATATGGAGTTTTTTAATGCATTATACGAGTTAAAAATCGAGTATGTCATGAGTGTATGTCGTATGCCTAGAAATGTGTGCGTATGGTTATTGTATGATTATAATATGCATAATGGATGTAAAGTATACTAGAATGCCATGGAATGACTTGATGCTTAAATGTGCGACATTATGCCTACTTGAACTGATAAGTGTGCTAATGTGTATGCAAATGTTCTTGTCGATTAGAAACTATCATATGTGTATGAATGTGATGTGTCAATATGTTCAAGATGAATTTTTGACATTTAATGGATATATATATGTGTTATAAATGTATGAAGAGGCAATATATGACCATTTGAATGTGAATATAGGAAAATGCCATAAAATGATCGTTTGAGTTGATTTTTCAGTTTTTATGTGACATATTGGTATGATGTTGTGTTCGATGCCATTACACCTTGGAAATGGATCACACGGGCGTAATGGACATCAATAGGCCTTAGTTGACCAAGTGTATGTGCTTAGGTCATGCAAAGGTGCAATGAGGCCAATGGTGATTTTAAGTTAATTTAATGATATAAAAAGTGAAATTGATTAATTTGATAGATAATGGCATGTTTAATGATGCCTATATAGTTAGACAACCTAGTTTGGATAGGTTAACCAGTTAACTAGAATTGTAGCGGCTATTAGCATACCTTCGGGTATGAGACCTGCGAGTTATCAATTTACATGTTGTTGGGCATGAAAGCCTTTGAGCCTAAGTTTAATTACGCATCTAAGGATGCAAGTGCCTTTGAGCTTAAGTTTATGTGCCAATGGGCATGAGAGCCTTCGGGCCTAAGATTTACGTACTTAAAGGGCATAAAAGCCTGCGGGCCTAAGTGTTATGCATTTTTGGATGTGAGAGCCTTCGAGCCTAAGTTTATGCATCGATGGATGTGAGAGCCTTCGAGCTTAAGTATACGTGCTTATGGGTACGAGTGCCTTCGGGCCTAAGTAATTCCGTTATCCATTCTTGGTTAGTTGTCTTATTAATATGGGCATAAGGTAAATAATTAAAACGACTTAAAGATGCATAAATTGGTTTTATATGTTAATTGGCACTAATATGTGACATATGGACATAGTGAGGTCAAATGACTCAAAATAGGTCTTAAGGTGTATAAATGTGTTTATTATCATTAGTATGGCTATAAATGATGATTATATGTTAATACGACTCAAAACATTAATATGGACAGTTATGATGTGCATATATGAGTCTATACATTCGTAAGGGCAATTATGACCCGAAAAACATGTATGTCATTATTCTTTGCAATGTATGACTACGGTATGGTTTCTTACAAGTGTTATATTGATGATTTAATATATGTTGTGCTTTATGGCCTATAAATGAGCATAAATGATGTTGTGATTTTTGGCATATTTGATATTTAAAGGCATGATTATTGCTTAAAATGTGCATAGTTGTGTATAAGTCACTGAAAATGCAGGTTTGTGATTTTAAAACCAAATATGGCTTATGTGCATATATAGTCATGCTAAAACTAACTTTTTACAAATTAAAGTAATTACACCACTAAGTGAAAGCTTAGCGCATTACTTGTTTGCGATGCGTAGGTAACAGGGCAGCAGATTAGAGCCAAAGCTTTAGCATATCAGGAGATACGAAGATAACCCTTGCGTGAGTATTTTTGTACTTTTTGTAATAGTAGTGGTGATGTAAATGTAATGGTTAATAGTTAGTGTGCTTTAATGATCCCGCAAGGATTGGGTCTAATATGCGTTTTGCAGCGGATTTTTGTACTCAAATAACATTACTATTGAAATTGCTTTTATGTTTCTCGCATGTTGTGAGTTGATTAATGACATTGCATATGAGATTGTTGATTGTGGAGAGCTTGAGGCTCATTAAGTTTTATGTTGTGTTTAGAGGGTCAAGAGGACCTATTGGAGTTGGAGATGAGTTTATTGAGTTTATAGAAGTATTTTTAAACAGGTAAAAATTTGAAAAAGTGTCCCAGAATAGCCGTTATACTATCGAATTTCCGACATGATGACCCTAATGTTTACCTCGATTTGCATGCTAAAAAGGTTTTTAATGTTTTATTATATATTTTAGTCACGAAATGTTTTTTTATATAAAAGTTTTAATTTAAAGTCATTTTTTGATAACAGAACGAGATATCATTTTGCATGCGTGTGTCCCCCATTCGGGTTTGGTGTACAGTTCGGGCAGAGGGCGCCACATGAATAGTAATGAATTTATATGTAAATATTCAAAAATTAACAAATAAAGAAATGTGCGACGATGATAAATAGTAAAGCAAAGAGATACATGTATCGAAAGGAATTTGATAATGGGAAATTAAAAAGAGTTAAATCATGGATTAAGAAGGATTAAATATGATAAAGATGAAAATGTTGTAAATAATGCAAATATAATGCGAATTCTATTATTTAAAGTATATGGAAAATTATGGGGATATGTTAGCTACAATATGCGGTTATGAAAATTATATTTATATATTAACATAATTGAGATATGGTGGTGAAATTTATGATAACTGTGATTTTAAATTCTTATGATAATTGCATGGAATGAGTTAATGAAAAGAAAATAAAAAAGAAATAAATATATGAACTGGAATGATTGAGAATTGAATACGCTCATAATTTTAATTCAAATTTATTTGACAAACTTTTATTTCCATCCTACATAACACACATATGCTTCAGTTCATTTTACGATCACACAGCTTTATACACCCAATAATATTACTCACCACATCATCATTAAGTTCCAAGCCCTAGCATCATAATCATAGTAAGGCAATATTTTATTATAATTTTTTGTTTAAGCCATGACTCAACCTTTGTAGCCACTAAGCACTCCAAAAATTTGTAGAATATCACCTTCTGCCTGTGATATTTTACAGTAATTCTATAGCATAATTGTGGCCTTTGAGTCTTTAACTATTCCTAAGTTTTAATTATAGAAAAAATGCTAACCGTCCAACATTTGCATTGTCCTCCAAACATTCGCAATACCTTTATATACACTTCTTCCATTTATTATTCATAAGATGTGTTTAAAATCACCAAAAATTAAATAACAGAATGTATAGGACAACAAAACGTACTTAATTGCAAAAGCAAGAATTACTAACATTAAGATCATATACCATCCTAAGCCCAAAGTTCATTTCTCACAGGAAGGTCACGATTTTGAATGTTAAAATCAAAGTCACTCGTAGGAAGATTCTGATTTTTTTTAAAAAAAGGGGCATTGATCCTGAAACACCCCCTGCTCGTTCTTTATAAAAATAAGTAAGACGTGCCACTTCCCTTGAGGTCACCCATCTCTGGATTTTCCCAAAGGCCTTTCGTTTAACCTTTGCCATATTTAATATTTTATAGATTAAGAAATTTTCTTAACAGTTCTTATGATCTGCATTTAGTCTATCAAGCATATGGCTCATACATGCCTGATCCTACAATCAATTATCAACCTAGGTTTTTCTTTACTATTACCAATTCTGTTATGTGTTATTCTATGTGTTCACTATTTTCATAATGTTAAAATTGCTATTCATTTCTACCAATTACCCATATCTCTATATATGAGTGCCTCTACTTACTTACCATAGAGTCTAAATATGCTATTGCATACCTGGACAGTCGTCGTCAGCATCGCTAGTTGTCTGCTTCACCTCCTTCATACTTTTAACACCTGTACATCGAAAACCAGATACGCTGAGCATGCACTCAGTGGTGAATTTATACAAACATACCATGTACCTTTTATTTCATACATGCAAGCACACATATCACACCCTTTTATTCCATCTATAATATCTACCCCTTTTATCCATCAGTCTTTAAACATATTTATTTATTCAGTATTTGCTCCCAATTTAATTCCTAACTTCCATTATAGGTTCTTTCGAGATTTTCTGTCAATTATTGTTCTAACATTTCTAATCTTCATCTATATCAGTTTTCTCCTCTCTCCTCCGTTTTTACCATATTCTCATAATTCCACTTTACCTATTTTAACCTACTATTTTGTATCCTTATTCATTAAACTACCTCTATTTTATAGATTCATTTAATAAATGACTAAATATGAGTACTAGCCACCGTTATTTTTATCTCTAATAATTTCCATTTTATCCCTCCAATGCATGTATTTATCGACCATTATATTCACATA
>CANXYI011883365.1:0-10685 GCA_948208565.1 Hura crepitans | reverse complement strand
AACTTCAAGCCTTTTCTTCATGTTCTAAGGGGCCTACGATGTTGAATGTTGATTTGGAATGGCTAGAATGTTGAGATTAAGGTTGATTACCTCTTGGGTAGTGGTGAGTAAGTGAGAATTTAGTGAATTTTAGGAGTTTTGCTTCAAAGAGCTTGCAAAGTTAGCTTCAAATACTTGCTAATTTTAAGGATTTTGGATGATTGGCTTAGTTATATAATGCCTAGTATGTGAATTCAGAATTGCTTGGCATGCTAAGATGAAAACTCTGGCAATTGTGAGTGGAAATCACCATGAATTTTAGCTTTCTTGCTTGTACCCAAGAGCTACCATAAGGGAGTTCTAAGAGTGATGTTTTGTAACTTAGCATTGGCTTAAAATTAGGTGTATATGAGTATAATTGTGTTCATGGCATGTATGTATGGATGAATATTGATCTCATGTGAAAGGAATGGAATTTTGGGTCCTTTTTCCCTTAGTACCCGAGAGCTTGATAATGGAATGATCGTATTAAACTTAAGCTTATTAAAATGTCAGTCAAGTAAATTATAATGGCTAGTTAATAGGCATAGAATGACTATGAAATTAAATAATGTATATGACTTGTTGACAAGTTAAAATACACCTTAAGAATGTGTTTAAAGTGGCTAAAAAGGTTGAATTAAACCATGTAGCTATAACTTAAAATAAGTACCCTAAAGTGGCTTGAAATGTGCTATGTAAATGCATTTTTACTTATGCCTTTTTGGGCCAAATTTGAAACCTTTGTATGAATGGATTTGTGCCTATTTTTGGCCTTGGAATTGGCCTAAATGTATTTTGGCTTTGGGCCTATGGATGTCATCAATAAGACATTGAAAACTATGTTAAAATTGGACTTAAAACAGTCTCAGAATTTGACTTGAAAAGTGGTCGAAATGACCTGTAACTATCTAATTGATCATTACCCGAACCAAAAATGTCACTGGATAGAAAGTGTTAACTTCTTGAGTATTAATGCCATGATAAATCATAACATATTAAGCCTTGAATTTTGGCAATAATAGGATTTAAGATTTATTTGAGATTTTTACCCGGTAGAGCCAAAATGTGACTATACCAGACTAGCTGAAAAATAAAAGATGAGATAAAATTCATAACTATCTGTTATTGGATTATAAATATTATAAGAACATTTTTAGTTATTAAATGAACTTAAATTGAGCTACTTGGCCCATTAGTTAGACACCCACTAGATAGTTTGACCGGTCAACTTAGGGTTTTGCGGCAGCTAGTTGTCTGACGTTCAAGCAGTGATATTTATTGGTGGTTAGAGAGGTCTAAGGCTGATCTCCATTATGTCACCTAGATGTTGATGATGTTTTATTAGTGGCTAGAGAGGTCTACGAACTGATCTCCATTATGTCACTTAGATGCTGATGATATTTATTTGTGGCTGGGGAGGCCTACAGGCTAATCTCTATTATGTCACATAGCTATTATTTACTTGAGTCTGGAGAGGCTATAGGCTGATCTCCATTATGGCACACATGCCGATACAGTGGTGTAAGTCCAGAATGGGGACCGCTACACCAATTTCTTTTCCCTCTAGATCCAGTGTTTTTAAGCATCGTCTTCCTAGTCGAGCCAGTGAATTAAATTAAATAGATAATCAGAATGATCATGGAAATAAAAATTAAGCATAATTGGATAATTTTTTTGAGTAATTGATGAATTATAGGCAAAAGGGCATTTTGGTCATTTTACACATATGTTGTCAGATAAGTTGATTATTGTCAAATATGCATGTTATGAATGTAATAATTACTTTAAATAACCTATGTAAGTCAAAAAGACTATTTCATGACTTATAAATGCACTAGGGGCATTTTAGTAATTTGGCACTATGTGTATAATTAATTCAAATAATAAGGTAAAATCAGTATATAACTACACAAATATGAAAAGAATATAATGCCATGATTTAAATGATTTAAGTTCACCACTGAGTATCTCGTATACTCAACGTACCTATTTTGGTGCGCAGGTACATCAGAGCGGAACCCAGCCTCATAAAGCATGTTGATAAGAGTTAAGAGGATACCCAACAAAGATTATAAAGTAATTGATGTACAATTTTGATATCCATGTACCTAGGTGGGAGTTGGGTAGAAACATGTATTTAAGCTTTATAAACGTGATGTACATAAGTAAACACAATCTAGTAATGTAAATAAAATAACCCTCTATGTTTTTTTGTGCATGTAAGCTCAGAAATGATGTTTGATGTGGATGTGAGCCTGAGGCTCTATATATATATACATGCTTTTATCTATGGCCTGAGGTTTGAGTTTGATATGTGATAGTTGTTGATGATAGGATGTGATAGGGGATCAGATGGGTCTAGGTGTTGTGAAATGTTTATAGTAGTGTTTTAAACAAGTTTTAAAATTTTTGGATTGAACCTAAATAGCCATTATGCTGCCGAAATTATATGGAATTGGCATCTTTTGTATGATCTCACTTTAAATGAGATAACCAAGCAATAAGTTGTGAATTTGGAACCAAAGTGAGTTAAACTGATACATGAAATAAAAGTGAAATGAATAGTGCTAATGGCCAATTAATAGGATGGTGACCTAGAAGTGCTTGCATCACCTATTGGGGTTCTTAGGGAATCCATTAGAGGGTGTTACAATTTAATTTCTATAGCATACGTGTCCATGAAAACCAATAAAAAATGCACCATAAGCAATATTAGGAAAATCAAGTTTTACTTAAAAGTCCGAAATATACATATCTCGACTTTATGTCCATGAACAAATAATAAACTCTTTCTTTCAATTACTCGTGTAAGAATATTTCCAAGTGAAGCCTTAAAATCATAGTAACATAAAATGCCTAATCTTTATATAGTACCACATGCAAATGAATTCTAATCTAACTAATAAGTATATCAAATCTTAAAAGTAGGCTTATATTATCATATGTTAGCATACACAACTTTCATTTCTAATTCTTTAGAAAACATACATTTCATTAAAGCTTAAAGTTTATCAAGAAATTATTTATTTCTTAAGCTAAAATTCAATGACCTAACTTATGTTTCATTCAAAGAATAACCATATTCACATTCAAATTTATTCTAAGCTATTTTACAAGTTTTTAAGCTTATATCAAGCATTAAACACAATTAATAAAGAGAAACACTCTTTTTAAGCATACATGCAAGTTCAATTTATACTAAGATTTGCACTGAACATGTACATTCCTTAACATTGATCATAGATTTCATACATTTTTAACATCCTAATAACACTTTTGCTTTATCTCCACACTACTTATCTCTAAATAAATAGTATCTTGATTCACAAATAACCAATAAAACTTCTCAAATCAAATCAACCGTGGAACTAAAGGTTTCCAATATTAATTTTAGATCAACCTCTCATTCTTAAAACTAAAAAAAGAAATTTACACGACCTATACCGTATGTTCCCTATCAAAGTATAATGGTTATTTTATTAGATTCCTTCTCAAGAACACATATAGTACCTATGTTATACTATAACAGTAGAAAAATTTAGCTCCTAATGAATTTGTAATTGCTACTGCATTACAAAAGCCTATATACTATCTCAAAGTAACCACTTATTTAAAATGTAGTGCTCCATGACTAATTTAAATCTTAAATCAATTGAGATGTTGCTACATATTTCATCAATTTAATATTCACAACCGTAGTAGAAAATTGATCTTGGCCCAATAATATTATGACACCTTATAACATTTAATCGTACTAAAAAAAGATTTAAAAAGAAAAGCTTCCCAAGAAAATTCCCTCTCTAAATTACTTAATTAAATAAAAAATCAAATCCTATCTTAATTACCATTATATAACATGATTTTTAATAATCTCTAAGTATATTAAGACCTATGAATACAACAAATATGGTAACATATTACAGCTACATATGAAAAGGTCCTTACAATTTCAATACCTTATATAACTTAAACTAGTCAAATTTGTAAGGATTCAAATAAGCACTAACCTTTAAACCCCAAATTTAGTAACCTTTACTATTTTCAAGCTTTATGTAGTGACAAATTAGGGAAAGCTTCACCAACTATAGTTAATAAAGGAACCATTCTATCATATGTCCTTAGCTATTCTAATTTGCATTCCTTAGTAATGGAAATAATTCCTCGATTCTTTAAATATTTTTATTAGCTACACTATTTACTGCAGCAAAACTTTGAATTCAACTCTCATTTCTAAAAAAATCCTCCACGAATTTCTAGTTACACAACAATTAATACATCATAAATTTAATTATGGATTCTCACATTTAAAACTTAAGAAGCATCAATAGAAGTTGTCACTTACATTTTTGATTTTGCAGTAAAGAAGTTAACAACCATGATCACCATAGATTAGAAGTTGAATTATTTGTTGAACAATTATTATTGTAACCAAATCAAGAGTTGATTTCAATTTTAGTCTCTTAAACTCTCAGCCATGCCAATCAGCATCTATAGGAATCCCCTCTATAATCTTACCAAGTGCGTCTTGAGATTGTCTTTATCAAATAATAGCCACTTCTTCAATAAGGTAGAGATGAACTATGTTCTTAATAGTAGAGGTGACATAACTCTAGCAGACATAAACAGAGTAATTGCCATAGCAAAGAAATAGGTCATGGACATTATTGGATGCTTGGTTAGCAAAGGCATTATAGAATCCAAGATTTTCTCCTTCTTTCCATTGATCATTGATCGTCTCCTTCAATTAACCGATCCTCTATTTTCATTGCTTGATGAGTTTATAGCCTTCGAATCATAGAAAATTATATAAGTCTTTTTATTGTCATCAAATTATGCGATCTTGATTGTAGGTGTTGTGCATTTTTATTAGTTTAAAAAAGATATGTTGGATCTTTTATTTGAACTGTGCCAAAGAAGGAAGCCTAATGTATAGAAAATTGATGCGACATAGAAGATGGAGGAGCCAATGGAGAAATTTTAGGGTTATTAAGAGTTTAACCCTAAGAACAATGAAAATTAGAAGGAAGAGCAACCTTGGTTTATGCTTGAAGACATGAATACATGGAATGGTTTGGGTAGAAAATTAATTTTTAGGAGATTACTAGAAGATTCCCGAAATCAATTGTTTTATTGAAAACATTTCAAGACCTTAATAACATACCCAACGCCTTTTATATCTTTTCTCTTCTCCTTTACTGATCTTAATTTCTATGTAGGTCTAATTTAAGTTTTATTCTGCTCACACTCTCTTAACCTTCTAACTTATAGCAACTTTACCTCTTTAATCTTAATCTTATCTTAGTTAAATAAATTTATAGTATTATTTTAACCCTTTCCTTTCTTTTGCCTAGCTTTGATTTATGTCTTTGACTAAAATCCTTCAAGTTTAATTAGACTTATAACTCGATCCTATTTTTCACCTTACTCTTTAGCCCTCAAGTACAAGTTGAATTATTCAATTTATAACCTAAAAGAGCATTATCTATGTCCTGAGTTCACTATACTTGGCCCAGAGAAACACTATTATGAATTGATTTTTTAGGCTGTTATAGGGTGTTACACATCTTACTTCTCACAAAATATAACTTGAGATTTTCTTATGAAGAAATACACATCTCACTCCTCACAAATTATAACTTCAGATTTTCTTATGAAGAGACTTTGTAATTAGATTACATAGGATTAGAAGTACAAGTGTAAGGAGCATAGAAGTGGTTTGAAAGCATGGATCAATAAAAAAAAGTCTTTCTCTTTTCTCGAGTAGCAAAAGCAAATGTGTTTTAGAAATATAATAGGTCACACACATAAGAGAATTGAGAATTCAATATAAAATGGCATAATTATAGATAAAGTGAACTTATTATGCAATATGTATACCTATATATGAATATTGAGAAACATGTTAATGTATAATCATATACATGTATACATTTTATAAGGTCTTTTATAAAATCCATATTTTCTCCCACTATTTTATTACGAACCAACAACCCTTACTATTAATCCGAGAAAACCTAGTGGTTTTCCTAGTCAGACAGTACCCATTTCTCATTAAGGTCAAAACTTAGGTCAGCTTAACAAGCCCAACCTGTAATAGAAATAGTAGAAATCTCATGCCAATTACATTTGCATGCAACTACCGATCATTAGATCACCAACTCTTGGTGCATGTGTATCTCATACACATTTCCTTAATCTACTTTCAGAACTATTAACCTTAAGTCAGCTTAATAAATTAATGGATTGTCTAAGATAAACCCATTAATATAGTCATAACATATTTGATGTAGCATGGGCTAGGGTCAACCTAACAACCCAACACTAAAAAGAACTCTAGTCAAACCTATATTAATAGAAGGCTTGCAAATCATAATATTAATTTTAAGGGATTTCTTCCATTTTATTCTCATTAAGGTTGCATACTTTGCATGCTTATGCAAAAGGATTTCACATGCTTTGGCATACAAATGCATCTTTAATCTCATCAAATCATACATATGCTATTTAATCATATTAAATATGATCTAGTTATTGACTTTTACTACATTAATTTCCTTGAGCCAAAGGAAATAAATTTGGGCTAAACCTTAGGTAAGCATGAATTACAAATCCAAAAATAAATAATCAAAACATTTTTATCTCTTCTTAGTTCTTCTTAGTAGGCCTTGTTCTCTATTTGCTCCTTGCATTTCTTCTTTTGAATCTAATCTTGTGTAATCTAATTACATAGGAAAATTATTTAGAAGACCTCACATTATATGTGAGGGGGAATTAAAAGAGAAGAGAAATACAAGGGAAATGAGAGCAAAGGCTAGGACATGCAAGCCCAATTTAACTAAAGAAAAATTCATGCAGCACAAATCAATCACATTAGTCTTTGTCCAAATATAATCATCATGCCAAACATATACCTTTAACATACATTTTTAATACATCATATGTATGAAACTATAAAAATTCGATTATGATTGATTACTAGAATTATAACACTTATAAAACTAATTCAATTCATTCATTCTTAACCTATTCAGTTTTCATGTCCATTTGGTTGAGAATTAATCATGTAATTTAATTATTTAATCACTCTAAAAAAAACTAAATTACATCTCTCCATTTTTTAAATTCCTAATCTCATTAGAATTCTAAAGTAATTAGAACACTTCAAGCATGTACATAGACCCGAATTCTATGTAGGAGGAAATTTGCATAACATATATTGGTAACATTTATCCTTTATTAGATCAGGATAAAACCCAATCCACATAATTAATTTAAAATCCTAATATAATTATAAATTTAAATCAATGTAGGATTAGAATCCGAACTCCACTAAAAATCAAATTTCTATGCAAAATTTAGCTATGCTTGTCAATATCATCTCATTTCCAAAATTAATTTAATTTATCAAAACTTGACCTAATTTAATTAATTTCAAGATGATATTTATCATATATTTCCAAAAAAGAAAAATCAAATCATACTAAATTTTAATTTTAATTAAAAATCTTTAAACAGCATATCACTAATAATTGAAGTCAAAATGAACTGTAAAACCATTGATAACTTAGACCATGGAATTGACCCAAATGATTTTAGATCAGTTGTAACAGACATTGGCACCTATTTAGACCTATAATAATCAATTTTATTAGATTAAATTGCTCTTTTAATCATTCAACCCCTAGCAAACTCAATCAATAATATCAACCATTACACAATTAAAATTTGTGACAACCTTGGCAATCAAGCAAGTTTATGAATCTCATTCATGTGAAAACAATTTTTACCACTTAAAAACTTTTAATTAACATCATAAATTTCTCATATTTATGAAATATTAGTTGTCCAATTGTCAAAAATTAAATGAAGTAATAAACACAACATCTATAACCAATAAGTTTTTGTACCACTCAAAAATTCGATTGGTTGCTTCATGCATTTTCCAATTTGTTCAATTTAATTTTCATGCCACATATGACTAGAATTAAAATAACTTTTTAACTCATCACATATCAGATCAAATCACTAAAGTAGTAATTAAATCATCTATGCACAAAATTCCTCCATTAAATTAATTTTAATTAAATTATAGATCAATAATTCTAATTTTTAATACATGCCTAATCATTAATCAAATTAAATTAATTTGAAGAGCAAAATAAAAATCGCAAACTATCACGCTCCTAACTTTTAGTCTGGTTTTTTATAAGGATAGAACGGAAATTAGAAGAATAAGTGGGAAGTAAAATGAATGTACGGATCAAGTAGAGTCGATTGGTGTGAATAACAGAGTAAAAATCGAATAAAGGAAAAAATGGAAAATTTACTATTCATGATTAAAAAGAGGAGAGAGACACATAGGAGTAATGAGAAAGTGATAGGTGGCATGGTAATGGTGAGAAATATGCAAGAAAAATGAGGTTCAGGAGCGGGCCCCAGTGAATATTGACGACCAGGTCGTGAATAGTGCTCTCGAGCCAAATAGAGTTAACTAACCAAAAATTCATATTAATTATACTATACATTTTGGTGAAATTTGAGGAGCATTTGAGATGGTATAATGGGTTAAAAATCAAAAAGAAAATTTGTATTTACGGTGTAATATGAATAATAAATCATTCAGAGCTTGATGGAAAAATTCAGAAATATGCTCAAAAAATTCCAAAAGTGGCACCTCTTGATGGTCAAAAATTATAAAAAATTCAAAAATCACAATTTTGGAATTTTTTTGAACATAAAAGCTATTAGAAAAAATGTAGGGAAATAAATTCAATTAAATGTATGTATTTATGGGAAATATAGTGGTGTATGGTTGTAAGGAGCATTTTCAACCATTGGATCAAGTGGGGATATGGAGAAATCATAGCCATCTAAGTGGAAAGGGGGATTAATGACATAAAAATGATTAAATTATAATTTTATAGGAATTACACATGGGAGAATCCTAGCCATCCATGTGTAAATGTCATGTTTTAATCCTAGCTATCCATTCCACCTGTAAAAGCATAAATAATATTAAATTATTCATTTAGTTTCACCCAAAGCCAGCCTTCCTAACCCCTTCATGGCTGAAATTTATCCTTTCCCTTTCTCCACCATTTTCACACTCTAATTTTAATAAATAATCACTAAATAATACACATGAAATGTCACTCTTTTAGTCTAACACCTTAGCTCCTCTAAATTGGTTAGAAAGAGATGGATTTTAGAGGATAAAAAGAGATGGAAAATAGGTGTTTTTGTTACACCAAAGTGGGTAAGTTAATCCTAAACTAAGTAGATTCCATAAGGTTATTTAAGGACTAGATTTGATTTATGGAATTATATGTTGATGTTTAGTTTGTAATGATAATTTGTGATGATTTTATGTGAGGTAATCTGTGATGAAAATTGGTGAAGGATGTGAAGGAAGGATGATAAAGTGAGCTTAAAGAAGAAAATGAGAGCTTAAATGGACTCAAGCTTGAGAGATATGTGTATTCATATACTTACGAATTATTATTATATTTATCTACTTATGTAAATATATAGATATATGCTATGAGTTTAATTTGATAAATTGATGAACTAGAATTGAAATTAGGCTTAAATTAATTAGTTTAAAGGCATTTAAATGAAGAAAATAAAATTATAAGGAGATATACCAAGTTGGCCAAAATTTATAAGAGAAGAAAAATAATGTCTAATTGCTAATTATGTGAGATAAATAGCTTTAGTAATGTTAAAATAAATAGTTAAGTATAGAAAATTTATAAATGAAGAAATTAAAAATTTTTGTACATGAAAGTTAAACTTGGCTGAAAATATTATATAAGAACCAAGGGAATTACTTTATGTTAAAAATTCGATGTTACTATGTAAACATACTTAGTAAATGATATAGGTATAATGTTATATGGAATTAAGTAGCTATATATGAATGTATGTGTAAGAATGTGTCTATAAGTAACATAAAAGAGAAGAGTTAATATAGAAGTAAAAGTAATAATTAAATAAATTAAATCTAATGGAACACAAACTTTCACAAAGTGTATAGAAAGGGAGGTATACGAATTGAAGAGGAATTTAAAAGTATGTATAAAAGAAAATTATATAAGTTAATCAAATAAAATGAAAAATATTTATATATTAACTATGAAGGGTTAATCTTAAACATTAGAACAATTAAAATTCATGGAAATGGTAATTAAATCATAAAAAATAAAGGATTATAAATTAAATAATCGAATATTATAAATCTAAGAAATCTAGAAAGATAAATAAAAATATATAATGTGTGTAAAGATATATATAATTATATTAAAAAGGAAAAATTTCATAGAATATAGAAATAAACATGAGTGAATAAAAGAAAGTGAAATAAAAGAAATTTAAGATATTTTGAAATGATTATAAAATAATTGGTATGGATTAAATACTTGAAGGAATAGGTATATAAATATACATAAAAACACATATACAAGTGAATAGTCATATTTAAATAAAAAAAATTCCATTAATTGTGTGGAAGCTAGGGAAAAATATGAGATATATATGCATGTATAAATAGGCAAGGAGTTGATATGATAATAATAGTATTAATAATAAGAGGATTTTCTTAATTTATCATGTAAGTATAATAATGAGGGTAATTAAATAAATATATAATTGATAAAATAGAGATT
>CANXYI011883117.1:0-10495 GCA_948208565.1 Hura crepitans | reverse complement strand
GTGTGCCTATGTTTCATTGCAATGGGTGGTGCCTCACCTGGGCTGTGGCTGCTCAAGGAGGCACAAATGTATGTCTGCGGAATGTCTCTGCAAAAGGGATATTTGAGAACATCGCTAAGCACAAGGTTACACACATGGGTGGTGCACCTACAGTTCTGAATACAGTCATAAATGCACCAGCTGGTGACCGAAAGCCTCTTCCAGGAAAGGTGGCAGTGATGACAGGAGGTGCACCGCCACCACCTCGGGTGCTTTTTGCAATGGAAGAACTAGGATTTAACGTGACACATTCTTATGGTTTGACAGAAACGTATGGTCCTGGGACAGTTTGCACATGGAAACCTGAATGGTCCTCCCTTCCCCGTAATGCACAGGCAAAGATCAAGGCTCGCCAGGGCTTGCAACTTCTTGGTATGGAGGAAATAGATATAAAAGATCCAGTTACCATGAAGAGTGTCCCAGCAGATGCAAAAACGATCGGTGAAGTTATGTTCAGAGGCAACACTGTGATGAATGGATATTTGAAAAACTTGGAAGCAACAAAGGAGGCATTTAGCGGCGGGTGGTTTAGGAGTGGGGATCTGGGGGTGAGACACGCTGATGGCTACATAGAGCTAAAGGACCGATCAAAAGACATTATAATTTCTGGTGGAGAAAATATCAGCACAATCGAAGTGGAAGGTGTACTGTTTAGTCATCCTGCAGTTCTTGAGGCAGCTGTTGTGGGAAGGCCTGATGATCACTGGGGGGAAACACCGTGTGCATTTGTGAAGTTGAAGGAAGGATGTAATGCGAGCGCAGAGGAAATTATGAAGTATTGTAGAGATCATTTGCCCCATTATATGGCACCTCGAACCATTGTCTTTGAGGATCTGCCAAAAACATCAACCGGAAAGGTACAGAAGTTTGCTTTAAGGGAGAAGGCCAAGGCCATGGGAAGCCTCTCGAAACGACGCATTAGCAGACTCTGAATTTTCTTCGACTGCAGCGTAACATTGTTTCATACCGTCTCCTTGATTTGTTGTCTTGAAAGAGTATTCTGCGCTATAAATTAGTTGTTTGAATATGGTAATGACAAACAAACACCATGTGCAAAATTCTCCTTCCCGTAGATGCTAGTTAACAAGACATTGTCATGGTCAATAAAGGAAGCAACCCCAAGAGCTACAGCTTCGCGTTCTTTCATTCGTTATAGTGGAAGAAACAAAATGAAGTTATTAATAAAAAAAAGTATTTAACATTTCTTATAATGAGATAAGGTGCTCGCTATATTAGAATAATTAACAGGCATCCGGCAGACTTTGTATCCCACATCACAATCAAGGAAACATGTTACATGGTATGGTTTATGAGATCAATCCGTGCACAAGGATATTGAATTCGACTTGTAATATCTCATGTCGGTAACGTGTTTAATTATATTATAGTGTGTAGCGCATTATGTTCTATAACAATTCCGCGTTTTAAGTGAAAGTAAGAGTCTCCTCTCCACCTTTTGTCGTAAGGCATAAAATTAAGAAATCAATTATGTGATAATCCATAATTACGCTACATTCTACTCTGGGAAATGAGTGGCCTGCCTTTTACAACAAGCTCAAGGCCTCGCCCTCACGAAAGCCCAAGGAAGACGCAAAGTGAAAAAAGTAGAAGTCATATCTTAGGTGACAGCATCGGAATTGCATGAAGCGAACGTGGATAGCGAAGGCAGAATACAACTTCAGCAGTCTGTTTGGTGTCAGGTACGAGTCCCACTGTTAGAACAATGAGAAAATTCCAATTTAAGTGAGGGTAGCAACCTTAATTTCTCTACTTGCATTTCAAATGCCAAAACAGACCGCTTCTGCTTCAGGGAAAAAAATATCATTTAATGGCTGAATTAGGAGACAGCCCAAAAATGAAGAAGAAAATAGGCATAATCGGTGCCGGAGTGAGTGGCCTGCTTGCTTGCAAACACGCAATGGAGAAAGGCTTTAACCCTATAGTATTCGAGGCTAGGAGTGGCATTGGTGGAGTTTGGAACCAAACCATAGAGTCTACAAAGCTTCAAACGCCCAAATTTTATTATCATTTCTCAGATTTTCCATGGCCATCTTTTTTTAAAGAGACCTTCCCTGATCACAACCAGGTTACGGACTATCTCCAAGCTTACGCTGATAATTTTAATATTCTATGCAGGATCAGGTTTAACACTAGAGTTACTTGCATTGATTATATTTCGTCCTCTAATTATGAAGATATGAATCGTTGGGATATGTGGGGTGGCACTGGTTGTGCTTTCTCTCCGACTGGGAAATGGGATGTCAGCGTTCAGGACGCTCGAGATCCCTCTGCACCTGTTGAGGTAAATAATTAATAGGGCTCTGATCCACCTGCCGCAGATACCTTCAAATTCTTACTTAGTATTATTTTTTTTATTCACAGGTTTATCAGATGGATTTTGTGATCATTTGCATTGGAAAGTACAGTGACCTGCCAAATTTTCCAATGAACAAAGGACCTGAAGTATTTGGGGGCCAAGTCTTGCATTCAAAGGATTATGCTGCCGTGAAATACTTTCTCGCTGCTAATTTCGTTGAAGACGAGAGTTACAATTGTTGGCTTTCAGAAATCAGCTCTAGATTTAGCAGCAGAAGTTGCTGACAGAAACGGTACTGATTGCCTTTTAATTTCTCTCTGGAAGCTTACAGTAAAATCTTCGACAGAACAATTATACAAAATTATTTTATGTTGTTGTTAGGGGTAGAGCACCCATGCCCCATGGTCTTCAAAACGGTGCATTGGATAGTTCCCGAATCCTTACTCTTGCTCACTTTCAAAAGCTCAAATCGCTTGACAGAGTTAATAATTCACAAGCCTGGTGAAGGATTTTTCTCTTGCCTCTTAGCGTTCTTGTTTTCACCTCTGGTAATCTTTCGTTTTCTACGCTAAAATTCACATGATAGTAATCAATCAATTAAGTTCGTTCCACTTCCAGGTAATTGATTCCTACTAATTATTTCAGCTGTGCATAGTGCGATATTGGTAGGGTGCTATCTCAAGTGGAAATTTGCATTGAAGGAATTCAATCCGGTGCCAACCCACGGATTTCTCGAGCAGATTTTCACATGCACCTTCACGATTCTGCCATCTAATTTCTTTCGCAAAGTCAAAGAAGGAAGAATTGTCCTAAGAAAATCAAATACATTCAGCTTTTGCAAAGATGGGTTGTCATAGAAGGCGAGGAGAACCTAATACCAGCAGACATTGTTCTCTTCGCAACAGGTTACAGAGGTGATGATAAGATAAAAAATCTTTTCAAATCCAACTACTTCCAGAAGTGCATTATTGGGTCAACAGCTCCCTTCTTCAGGTACTGAACAGAATAGTTAATAATTTTGCATAGAAACACAGTTTATCATTGTTAGTATATAATGCATCTCAGGGATTGCATTAATCCGCGAATAGCAAAACTTGGATATGCAGACAGCCCTGCCTGCGGTTTTATATACTACAGAAATGAGAAGCAAGTGGGCGGCACATTTTGTTGCAGGGAAATTCAGGTTACCAAGCATAAGTGAAATGGAAGCTGAAGCGGGAAAATGGGAAAAATGTTCAAGGTATTATGCTGGAGAGAGGTACAAAAGATCTTGTGCGGGTGTGATGCTGCAAATCTACACAAACGATCTGCTGTGCAAGGACATGGGACACAAACCCAGAAGGAAAAATTGCCTTATTGCTGACTTATATGCTCCTTATGGTCCTAATGATTATAAAAACCTTTAGATGTTGATCGATCCATATGATGTAGGGCCCCTACTTTCTGCTCCATAATGATTTGTGGTTTGGTCAATAAATGATGAATGATGAATGTATGAGAAGGAAAATTTGTGATGTTAAAGTCTCTCAAGGAAAGGGATCCAAAGATGAAGTAGAATGCTTTGCATTTTCAAGTTGCTATAACATGGTATTGTAAGAGATGGGCCTCAGTCTCAATCTGAAAGCAATTACAGACCAGGTCACCTCACATCTCCTCCAAGTAGAGAAATTGAAATTCTACTGAACTTTAATTAATTACAATTAGTTATTACAGGTTGTCCACATGTATGATGGTGGGACCTATCCGCGTTGTTACTGTAGATTGGATCGAGCTTCACTTGTATTTTTGGATTTTATTTTGTTTTTTTTCTCGCCGTTGGATGATCCAATGGCCTCACATGAAAATATAACAAGCAAATGCAGCCGTTGAACATGGAACATCCCATGCACAATCTGACAAAGACCCAAAAAAAAAAAAAAATTCTTTATCTCTCTTTCCTCCCTCACTTTCTCTCGTCGTTACCATTTGGAACAAAAGTCTGACGTTGAATCCGCGGTTGCTGCCTTTTGTCTGAAGCTAACGAATTTGCGATGAAACGGAAGAAGGAAAGAAGGAAGACAATAGCAAACATCCTTTGCTCGCTTCCTACGCATATGGCTTCCCTCTTCTATTTCCTCCTCTTTTTTATTTTTGCCGGTTTCTCCTCTGCCAATGATAAATCTAATTCCACTTTTACCCCTATAAATCGGGATCTATACCATTCCAGGTATTACTTTCATATCGCCTGTTCCCTTTGTTCTTTTGTGAGCTAATTGGATCTTTGCATTGCTGCTTAAGTTGTTATATCTGATTCTAGGAAGTTTTTGTTTGTTGTGGAACTGTTGTGTTTTATTAATTACCGTTTCAAATTTGGAGTTTCTTTTTGAGATTTTGTTTGAAATCATGGTAGCAATAGTAGAGATGGAAGCTTTTCAATTATTACTTTTGAAATTTGTTCTTTTTGGTTTTCTGTTTTAAGTCTACTATTAAGATGGTAAAATTGATTTTGCAGCGTCAATTTGTTGGATCAGATACAGGCATTGGTTCATCGTCACCCAGACAAACTCACCGTAAGTGCAGTGTGTGGTTTGTTTATTCCTCGCTTTCTTTATGCTTGAAATTTACAATTTTTGCAGGTAGATACGATTAAAACCGGTAATAAAGGTTACCAAGCAGATATCACTGTAGTTACTTATTGCAGAAGTAGGACAGACAGTGATGAGAAGTCAAAGTTCCGGATCCTTCTTGTAAGTTCTTTGCATTTTATTGTAATTTGTTAGGCGTCAGATTTCTCATTAATTTGCTGAAGATAAAGGAAACATACAAGCATTGGAGTATGTGTTAATTTGCTTTGGAAGTCGGGGCCCAGGACTAGAGGGATTGTAAGACAGGAGATGTTTTAATCCTATTTTGAGATTAATATGTAGTGGATTAGATGATCTCAGATTGGTAATTGCTGGTTTTCTTGACAGATGATTCCTTGTCTTCCAGAGTTTTGGCCAGCATGGAAGGGAGCTCATTACTTCAGAGCTCGCATTGCGGATCTTATCAATCTTAAGTGAGGAGCAGTTTCTACCCAATACAAATCTAGCATCCTTGCACAGCACTCTAGACAAGCTTATCATAAAGGTAACTTCACATCAAGCTATAACATTAATATATTTAGGTACTTATGACCTTACTTCTTAGGAGCCAAACATTTAAAGCCATCACAGTTAACCGTGTAACATCTGAAACTGATTTAACCGGTGAAACTTCCAAAGTTTGTAGGTTTGAGTGTGCATTGTTTATTGATGATTTATGGAACTTCTTTGTTGAAAATTGGTATACTGTGCGTCCAATGATATGCAGGTGGTACCTGTGGAAAATTTGAATGGTCGCAAACTTGTTGAAGAAGGAGAACTTTGCGAGAGAAGAAATGGTGGGCAATTGATTTGGTAATTGAATATGACCGGTCATTGAAATACTCAACTTTATATTCATTTTGTGGCAGGAAGAGGAGTTGATCTTAACCGGAATTGGAGTGTTGATTGGGGCAAAAAGGAGAAGGTTCATCATGCTTATTTTTCTCTGTATTTCATACTATAGCTCTAATAGTGTCATAACGCAAGATATTTTATTGTTGGCAATTTATAACTTCATTTTAATTGCGCATAATACTGAACTTGTTTTTCTGAAAGACTTGGATAGGTCATCGTTTGACAAAGCTTTATACTAGATAATTGAAGTTTTAGCTTGCTATATTCTCTGCCTAATGTTTAAATAATATAAATTCAAGTTAGCATATTCTGTTATGTACTTTCTCTTCGTCTTATATTTGTTGCTAATCCAATGATAGGATTATGATCCATATGAGGAGAATCCTGGAACTGGTCCATTCAGTGAGCCTGAAACTCAAATAATGCGGAAGCTTGCCTTATCATTCGATCCTCACATCTGGGTTAATGTGCACTCTGGAATGGAGGTAGGTGGCACTTTCTTCTGAATTGGTGTTCCTCACCTTTAGTTGCTGATCTGACGTATGTGTAACAAATCTAATGGATCGAAATATCATCTCAATCATTTATATTTATATTATTAGACTAGAGTTCAGATATATGCAAAGGACAGTTATCGTAATAATTTGCCCTGAACTTCTCTTATTTTACAATTGTTCTCTAAACTATACTACCTTTCGCGAAGAAACTTCATTGAATGTTCAGTTGGGGTAAAAGCATTAACTTGACTGACCTAGCTTTCTGCACGCAGCACATTTCATTCCCAGTTATATATCATTGCTTAATGTGATCTCTTATTGGGTGCTTTCCTTTCTCTTTTTCCTAATCAACAGTTTTGTTATTTACACGGTTTGATGTCATACTTAACTTTTTGTTTGTTCAGGCTTTATTTATGCCATATGACCACAGAAACACAACCCCTGATGGATTACCCTCACGGAAGATGAGATCATTGCTTAGTGAACTGAATGAAGCTTATTGTCACAAACGCTGCATGGTTGGTTCAGGGGGAGGCTCTGTTGGGTGAGTCTTACTTGCAATGAAAAGTATTATTGATCTGGAGGCACCCTTATAATGTTTTTTGGTTTACAAGAACATCCCACCAGTACAGAAATTCATGATATTACTAATATTTTGTGATCTTAGCCACTTAACTAAACCTTTTAGACAAGGAGAAACACAATTAGGGTTTGTCTTTCTGCATTCTGTCCTGTTTTCATTATTGCTTAATCACAATATAGTATGTAGATGCTTGTGTACATACATCCTTTTGTTGTTTGTGTTGGTTTACAAGCATATACATGTAGCAGTACCTGCTTGGTTAAAATGTCTGACTATGTTCTCCTACATATATAAGATGTACGGTTATTAGGGCTTCAAGGTATAATGTAAGAAGCTTCGCACATTTGCACCGCTTCAAGTATTAAGATGAAAGTCAGTTGCAAGATCTCCTAGCTAGACAGGCATTAATTCTCATATTCACATAGAGTCCTTCAGAGGCTTGAAAGACAACAGGAAATGTCATTCACCTCTAAAAGCATGTGCCTTTTGCATAATTTCTACCGACTTAATTGCTCTAGTTCAGCATTTTGTCAACTTGAAAAAACCAGTTCGCTGTAAAATTCTGAACATTACACACGTATATCTATCAGTATGGCTGTTCATTTGGAACATTACCATATTGGCATGCTTATTGGTTGTGTTTCATGTTTAAATTTAGGTACCTTGCGCATGGGACAGCAACAGATTACATGTATGACATAGTGAAAGTGCCTATGGCTTTCACCTTTGAGGTATATCAAATGTGCTTTGATAAAATCACTTAAAGCAAGTGTTTTTATTTTATTTATTTACTTATTTTATTTATGACAAGTAGATATACGGGGATGCAGCAGCCTCATCAAAAGACTGCTTTAAAATGTTCAATCCAATAGACCACTCCACCTTCAATGTACGTTATATCACTCTGAAAATTGATTGCTCCTTTGCTGTTTCTATATAGCATCACTGTGCATTCACATTTCCATCCGGTCATTATTCTTTTCATATTCTTATGAATAATGATGAAAATTGATGATGGATAGAAAAATAACTATAAATTTTTGGTTCCAGAGAGTGCTCAATGATTGGTCTACTGCTTTTTTCACTATATTTAAATTGGGACCTCTCCAACTAGATGAAAACCGATGGAAGGCCTATGCATCTAGTTTGGACAACAAGTGGGTATCCATAGACGATTATCTGGATGGGTACTTGGTGGAGAGGAGAAACAGATATGGTAAGAAGTTGGAGGTTTTGGATTTTGGGATGCAGGAAATAAGAACATATTTTAGGCTCTTCTTGCTATCCTCAGTTCTATTGCTGTTTATGTTCTGCTCTAGAATTTCAAAAAGCAAATATAATAGACCTATGGTTTCAAGCGTTAACCTCTAACCTTATATGTCGAACAGTATACTATGCACAATGGAGAGATAGAGTTGTATCTTACATTCTTTAGAAAAAAAGATTTTGATTTGTGTAATTAATCTTCATATAGGACTTTTTTTCCACTATGTGATATTAATTTGTCTTTTAATGAATTGCACCAGCAAGTTTTGCTATTTTATGAAGGAATTGTGCCCAGTGTTGTGTGCATGTCGAGTTTTGTAGAAGCAGTATAACATTATATTTGCAACTGATATGGGAATGACTCGGGATTTGGCTTGACCAGCTATCCATTTACCCATGTAATAATTTGACGTGAATATGAAGTAATTATTTTAAACATTTGGCAATTTATTATTAAATTAGTCCATGATGAATCAGATCTGAGTAGAAAATTAAAGGCATATTTCAGATTTTTTTCATGATTTATTCTCGAACTGAGATCTTTCCTTACTCGAGTAGGCTGAAGCTGTGGTAAAGAACAACTATAAAAAAGAGTGGAGATAAATAACATAGGCTGACAAATGCTTATAGCGCAAGGATAAAAGACGAACGCACTGATTTTGTTCAACCATTCTGTTACACAGCAATTCAGTTCTGAAATTGCACCTATTTCCATTTATAATACAAACGTGTTTTGAGATTGTCATGTATGAGTTGGTGTGATTTTGATACATGGTGCTAACAAATTGTACATCATCTGATATTTGTGTGAGGATTGAAAAACTCCACCATTTGAATTTAAGTGCACGAACGAACATCCTCTCGAAGGTGCTGTGTACTTGTCCAAACTTGCTAGCTGCTTGACTGGAGTCCCATCCAAATTAGAAATGTCCAATCACAGTGCCATTCCTGCAAAAGGCAATAGAATCAAATTATTCTGTACGAAGACGTCGAGTACCTTAATGATCATAAGTAAAGGGGCTTTTCAATATGATTTTCATTCAGCAAAGTATTTCAAATATTTGCACCAATTTGGCAAAGCTCATGCTTTTCTCTTTTTATTGAATGACACCTCAGAAACGTGAAACCTTGTTTATGTGTTTAAATACTATGACATGCCCAGATATTTGAAAAAAAAAAATAGGAGTATCGTATCAATTAGTAAAGCTGCTCAAGCATTAAAGGACAGCAGCCACAAACCTCAGACTGGCAAACAAGTCACAACCTCAACCATGAATTCATGACAATTGACTCACATTTTGCCTGGGTTGGAGTATCCTCTGTTATCAGCAATAATTATAGTGTTTGCTTCATATATTTCAATGCAGACCGTAACATCGCTCTTGCTTTCCTATCGGGAGTGCATCCTGCCGTAATCATTTCTTCATACACAGAAGGCACCTGAAACCACACAGCATATCCTCATCTCATGCAGGAAATGGGTAATGAAACTGATATATAGTTGAATAGCAAAGACATTTATGCAATGCCATTTGATTTCCTATTCCCTCTGCTCTTTGAATTTATTCTAAGCTTAATAGCTTTGGAGCTGTTAGTTAATCCATGACAATAATAAATAAGAGATCTAAAAATTTGGTGGACAGTAATATATAACCACCAATGCCCACACAAATACAAGCTGATGCTTTCTAAGCTGAGCACCTTAATTCGAAAATTTTCTTTTAAGGGCTTAGATATTCCATTTCAGAAACAATATAAAGATGTATCAATAATGTCAGCATAACAAACACGAAGCATTATTTTTTCTGCAGTTCCAAACCATAGAACCAAACTCCAATAATCATTTCTTTCCTACCAGGTTATATGTCAAAATAAAAAGATTTTGAGGCAGTGCAGACAACTGTGAATTATGATCCAGTAGAAGAAACTAACGAGTGGAAGCTCTGATGCTTGAATGGCAGGTAAATAACAATAAAATCAGTTTAGCACAGATTCAAGGAAGAAAAGAAGGGGAGCATTTTATACATTACCCAACCAGAAATCAGCTAAATAATGAGGACAAGAATTGTAGTGGAGACAGGACACACAATTTTCTGTACACCAGTGAATGTTTAAGTGCTAGCAACCTTAGCCACAAATGTACACAAGCAAGGAGCATAGCAACACAAAATTTCAAACAGCCAATGCATAGAAAGAGAAAGTAATCGTTCTTATTTAAACTTAGAGACTTCTGACAGCCATCAACTCAGTTTTTTGAACAATATAAATTATTATACCTTATGAAACTTATCAACACGAACCAGAGCTTTCATCAGTGTAGTATATGTTACAACAT
>CANXYI011882678.1:0-18977 GCA_948208565.1 Hura crepitans | reverse complement strand
CGGTAAACCCTTCTAGTGGGTGTCTAACCAATGGGCCAAGTAGCTCATTTTAAGTTCATTTATCAGCCAAAAATATTCTTATAATATTTATATTTCAAAAATAGATAGTTACAAATTTTATCCCACACTTTATTTTTCAGCCGATTTGGTATAACGATATTTTGGCTCTACTGAGTAAAAATTCCAAAATAATATTTCATTCTACTATTACAAACATCCAAGGTTTAATATGTTATCATTTATCATGGCATTAATACTTAAGAAGATAACACTTTTTGCCTAATGACATTTTTGGTTCAGGTACTAGTCAATTGGACAGTTACAGGTCATTTCGACCGCTTTTTAAGTCAAATTCTAGGACTATTTTAAGTCTAATTTTAACCTAATTTTCAATATCTTATTAAACATATTCATAGGCCCTAAGCCAAACTTATCTAGGCTAATTACAAGGCCAAGCCATAGGCACAAAAGCCATTCATACAAAGGTCTCAAATCTAGCCCAAAAAGGCACAAGTAAAAATGCATTTACTTAGCACACTTCAAGCAACTTTTTAGGTACTTATTTTAAGCCATAGCTAAATGCCTTAGTTCAACCTTTTTAGCCATTTCAAAGACATATTTTCAAGGTATATTTTATCATATCAACATATTATATACTTTGTTTAATTTCATAGCAATTTTATGTGAATTGTAAAGCCATTATAATTCACTTGCCTAACATTTTAACAAGCTTAAGTTTCATGCCATCATGCCATTATCAAGCTCTCGAGTACTAAGGGAAAAAGGACACAAATTCCAATTCCTTTTCACATGAGATTAATATTCATCCATACATACATGCCATGAACACAATTATACTCATAAACCCCTAACTTCAAACCAATATTTCTAAGTTACAAAGCATCACTCCTAGAATTCCCTTATGGTAGCTCTCAGGTACAAGCAAGAAAGCTACAATTCATGGTGATTTCCACTCACAATTACCATAGTTTTCATCCTAAAATGTTAAGAAATTCTGAATTGACATTCTAGGTAGCAAACTTCTCATCCAAACAACCATACACATCAAAATTAGTAAGCATTTAAAGCTAACTTTGCAAGTTCTTTGAAACATAACTCCTAAATCACTAAGTTCTCACTTTCTCAACACTACTAAAGAGGAAAATCAATTCTAAGCTTAACATTACAAGCACTTTAAATCAATATTCATCATCCTAGGCACCCTAAAACATGAAGAAAAGGCTTGAAGTTCACTTACTTATGAAAGTAGCCCTTTGATTCCCTAAGAACACCAATCTGGCCAACTTCTATAGTGAGCTTCCTCTCCCTTCGTAGGCTTCAAGCTACTCTTCAAGGGCCACAAACACCTGACACACATGATCACATAGATGTTAGGTGGGTTTTAGCATTAAATGGTAGCCAAAAATCCCCAAGAAAAGAGGAGAATTAGCCAAGTCTCACCTCAAGGTCACTATTTTAGATAGCTCTAAACCAGACAACTTGGATGATTTTATCTCCCAAAAGAAAAATCATTTTTGCTTGATTCTTTTTCTTTGTGGTGCTTGACACATAGAAGAAAATTTAGCAATTAGAATCACTCATTGTGGTGTAGAAATAAGAAAGTTATGGCCTTTCTTCCCTCTGCCTGGCATCAACAGTAGCAAAGAATGGAGGAAGAAAGGCATTCCTTCATCTAAGTGGAAATCCACTTGTCAAGTGAGGTTTGCCACCTAGCAAGCCCCTTTGGCCACTTGGCATAAGGTGGGGCCCATTTTGACATGTCAAGGGTGGTTCCAAAAATCCCTAAGCATCTATATTTTTTTGGCAAATTTTGAAAATTCATAGTAATTCACCTGGACCTCAAAAAATTATGCTGTTCATTTTAAAAATCATATTTTAATCCCCTTTATCTACTTAAAAATTTTTGTAGCTAGATTCTATCGATAAGATAGTTTTTAAACTGCCTCAATTTACATGCCAACCTCAAAAATTTTGAAAATTTGCAAATGACCTCTGATTTCAAAAATTCTTTTACCATTAGATTCAGTGGAATTTTTGAGCTTTAAGGTTTGATAATTTCGAGTTCGTTTCGGGCACATCCTGGGTCAATCCTGGCCTGAAAAATTTTTATTGCATAGATACATTCCTTACTTCTTAGAATGACTTATTAGTTCTACTAAAGTTTTAAATTTCAACTTTTTCATCAACTTAAAGCCCCTCGAATTTTCATGACTAGTGCCACTATCTCGATCCACAAGTAAGTAACTCAACAAACTAGGCACACTGCTTAGACCCTGTGGCACTATTCATAGAGGCTCAAATCATGGGCATTACACACGGTGTCTTATGTCCTTCTTAGCATTTCCTCCCATAACCTGCATATAAGATGATCACATTGTTAGCACTTTATTTGTATATAATCAACCCTTACCTACATCTTATAGTATCTTATTCGAGACTTAAAATATATATATACATATGAGACTATAACTATAGTGGAGAGGCGATCATGCCTATGACTATGTTGATGTTTATATTAATACTTTGAATACTTATCATACACTGACTTCCAAATTTAGCTAAAGCATTTCATCTACAGATTAGAATCAAGTATTTCCAAGTTCTGAAAAATGTTGGTTGTGTGCATGTTAATTCCAGCTCATATATAGTAGCAACTATGACTTACCTTACCATACATACCTCAATTGCTGCAATGTGTCTCCATTTTTCGTGTTTTGATGATGTGCATTCATTTAGATATTATATAAATTGACTATCACTTTCCATTGGGAGAATTCCATAGGATTTAACGATACCAACTATAATGATATATGCATATCTATATCATGTTATTATTCATGAATTATGTGACCATGGTTCTATAGCATAAACTATATAGTATGGTTGAAAATGTGATACTATAAAACTTAGTTCCTATATAGGTGTAAGCTTATTTTATGATATCTAAGGTGGTATAATTAAATAACCCCCCTAACATGACTATCTAGCACTATGGTTTTGCTATTGAATGATATAATGCATTATCATATGTAAACATATCACTGATTCTCACAACAAATAGCTTAAAATACATGTGTGCATACAAACTGCATTTTATTTTTATCATTCAAGAGGGACTTCTATTCACCAGTTTTATAGTACCTCAAATCGTACCACTTTGAACTCAATTTGCCTAGGTCATTAAGCCTTCTTAATATAAGTAAATAGTATCACCTACCTAACATCCTAATCAAATGCTTATAATGATGATATTTGATGCCTTGCCCAAGCATAAGCATATATCACCAAATTTGTGATTGTCTGGTTATAGAGTTGGTCCATATTTACTTAAAGTACTATTTTACTATAGTTTTCATGATGCATAATCATAAATACTGGTATAATTAACTATTATAGTCATTAATCATGTATAAAGCTATACTATTTTGTGAATTCTTTTACGATCACCTTAAGAGCTAGCCATAGGTAATATCTATATAGAACTCCTACTAAAAAAGGAAAGATGGGAAATATGAAGATATGAATAAGGTTATCACCTTGTTTTGTTAGCTGATGAAAGCATATTTTGATGCCAAGTTGATAACTGATGGGGGCATGTCTAAGTCCAAACTAATAACTAATGGAGGCATGTATATTGCCAAGCTGATAGCTGATAAAGGCATATAGCTAAGCTAATAACTAATAAAGGCAAATAGCTAAGCTGATAACTATTAAAGGCATGTATAATGCCAAGTCTATCTTGTCTGAGTTCTAAAGAATATTACCTAGGCTTTGTTATCTACATACAGACTAATACTATTTATGAATGACAATGATTATTCTAATTATCACGAAAAGAAATGTTAATGCTTCTTGAACTACACTATCATGCATAGTTCAAATGCATTAAGTACTCATTAAGTGATCTTCCATACAAATAAAGTTGTCTATGCTTACTTTGGGTAGCAGGGACATAGTTTAGAATGCTATTAGCACATCAGTTTTAGTTTACAAACACACACATATCAACTATAAACCTAATGACATACATATATATTTAGGTATATTCTATCCCAAGCAACTGATTTTATCATGTATGCTTCAAGCTCAGACATACATGTTTGTATTATTTATAGATGTAGCTTTATTTTCTAGGTTAAGGGTATTGCCATGCTTGGTTGATAGTTCACATGAAGCACATATTTCACTAAGAATGAATATAGAGTTATTTAATTGCATATAAGTTGGAAAATGTTACATAATTACTTACTTTCTTGTAAAAGTTTTTAGGCATGCCACATGCCTCACTCATGTTTTAAAACATCTATGCACACACTCCCTTATTCAAAATTAACAACTTATACATATACTACTCAAGCATACAACTAATCTTGTATCTATAAGACCACTCTAGTTACTTGCCTAGGTATTTATTATTTCTTATCTATCTTGCATACCCATGACCATTCCAACTACAAGTGCAAATGTGTTGCTTTATGCTTGTAGTCAAATTAGTCTTAAGATATCTTAGCAGTAGTTAGGACTACTTAATCTGCTTTTCATGCACATCCATGATTTCACAGATGTGCAATAATATATTTTATTTATATAAGATATCCACCCTTCTATACATTTCATCCATTTTCTATTCTAAACATAATTGTATTTTGTAATATCATGGATACACAAGTATGTAGCTCATAGGACTAAAGTTGTTAGACAAGGGAAGACTTATGTAAAATGACTTGCATAAATTGCTATAATACTTTCTAATGTTACCACCATTTATGAATTAATTATTGGAACTCATTAGTTTAAATGTTTAACAACTGGAAATCCTTTAGGCTTCAATGAATATTATCTATCTATCCCATACCTATAAGCCTACCTTACTCATTAAAACAAGGTGATATACATTATCTGGCTGACATTGTTTACAATATGTACCACCTAAACATTTCCTTACATAAATATGTAATCTACTTGGGAGACTATATAAATCTATTTAACTCCCATATTCCATTTATAACAATAATATGTATTAGGATCAATCTAGAGTAAAACTACTATTAACATTTTCTTGTGAAACATTTACCCTTGCCAATAACACATTAACAACATTAATCATACAACTCGCAATGCTAATTTTCATGTTACCATTATCTTGCTTAGGATTTTACATCATAATCCCAAAACACAAGTATTTCAACCAATTGACATGATATAAAAATTAGCCTTGTGTCCCTAGCTAATAACATACTAACATAGTTTAGGTTAAATGTCTCTACTGACCAATAACTATATCATGGTTAAAGTTTTAATCTAAACTTTATAAAATTCGAGAGGTAGGACTCATGCTAAAATGTTAAGATTTATACTTTTTATCTACCTATCACATGGTCATTTTTCTTTCCTTCTAACCTTATTCATTCATAACTATTTTATGAAATTAGTGTATGTATATCATGCCAAAAGCCTGCTGACTTATACCCATAAAGAAACTTGTGCCTATATCATTTTCCTTAGCTTTTAATTTCTAATAGGGTCCTACACAAATAATTATCAATTACAACCCTTATAGTCCAGATTCTATGTTAGCCTTATTTATTGAAACAAATTCTCAATTTCTTACCAATTTACTTCATATAAACTGCCTTAATTCCTAAATTAATCTTTAGCAAAATTTAAAAATAAATAAAAAGAGTCAAGGGTCCTGTATTGCTTATAAATCAACCCGAAAGGACTTGTCAGCTCATTCTTAGAAATTTCTACCTAATTTTTATCTATCTTAAGCCAACCACCTCTATTCTTGCAAAGAATAACTCCTCTATAGTGTTGCTCTCCCCAACGTCTCTACTACTCCATCACAACCTCAAAGGACTAACTACAATGGTGGGATTAACTCCTAATTTTGCTATTACACCTATTGCCAGTAGGACAACAAAAGTAATGATCATTGTTGTTATTTTATTGCTACTCTTTGTAATGACTAATCTAGTATGGCTATCTTTGAACATCACTTATCACCTCCCTCTTTTGGAAGCCTCCTAGTACCTTGTTACAACATTTTTACTAGTATGGAATTCAACCTGAGTTCTATAATTACATATTCCGCATCGCTCTTTCCTTCACTTATCACCCTTGCTACCAAATTCCATTCAATTCATGTCAACTCCTTCCTCATAATCATTTAATTATGCTGCACCACCTGTAAGCTTGGTTGCTTGCTATTGCTTACACATGGCTATAGAATTCTTAACCCTACTCAGTAGCTAGTGTTCATACTCCTCACTAACAACGTGCCAATGGTGCTACGTAAAACATTTCACACATTACATTAATCATCCCCTTCTCCCTTAAACTTAATTTATGACTTTTTATCTGCCTTGTTTCTCCCCTTAATGTATTAGTCCTTCTTTGCTATTATTTTTTTGATTTCTCTTTTTCTCTATTTCACTTGTGCCATTGTTTCATAAGGGAAATAAGACAAGGAGAAAATATTCTTGGGATTAAATTGGGTTGAGGAACTTGGGAAAAGAGTCCCGAAATTCTAATATGAGTGGAGTGTCTAAAGTATTCCTTTTTTTTCCTGCTCCTGCTACTATCACCATTCAATGCCCTCTCTATTCCTCATTTTTCTATTTTTCCTTCCCCTTTCTTTTTTTTTTCTTCTTCATTTTCTTGACTGAATTTCAATTGGCTTTCTTTGTTTTTTTCATATGTTGTCACTGATGGACCTACTTTTACCCTCTTGTGCCACCACTTATATAATAAAATTATCCCTTTATCCTAATTGTAGTATTGGCAATAATTCCTTAAACCCCCTTTAACCTCTTATTTCCTTTAGTTTAGTTATTCCTTTCTAATATACATAATCTCATTGCCTTATAGTTACAAAACAACATATCGTTGAATTTTAATTAAATACCTATCTTATCCACTCTTCCTTCTTGACCTCAATAATTTCATACCAATTAATGAAGACTTAATTAAAAAGAATAAAATTAAAAACCTCTCCCACTTAAGAACATTGTGAGTGTTCTATTTCAAATGTTATAGTCCATATGGACTAACTCTAGCCCATGCTTTCCTAGGTCTACACAGCTTTTGTTTGACTAGGGTGCTCAAAAAATAGCCCTAAAAAGTCATAAAAACCATCAAACTAAAGACAAAAGAAGGATGAATCCTAAATTGAAAAAAAATTTTGCACCTAAACGTGAGAATATAGGGAAAATTGGGTTATTGAAAAACTATATAAGTTAATTTTGGTAAATGATTTTAAATATGTTTTTTCAACCAAAAAAACTAATTTTAGGCTAATGCTCACCACCATCAATAACTAATGGGCAATAAATTTGTTTTATTCAGGTTTTCAACAAATAAAATAGATTTAACTAATCATTAAATTAGGTTTTCATTTTTGTTTAGACTTAAACAAACTAACCTAATTTATTTTTTAATTTTAGCCTTGGCTTTGTCTAAATTCCACATGTTTTCACCTATATGGACATTTTTCTACCATTTAAAAAATGTTTTCTAAGTTAAAAATGTGTTATTTCAACTAAAGAACAAAATAGGTCAAAAGTGGTCAATCTACTTAGTTTGTTTTCAAACTAATAGATTCAGCCTTCATTTTTAAATCTTTCTAGCAACATTCAATTGTTTACAACAAAAAATTTCCAATCGACTAAGATAAGATGCTATTTTATCATTAAAAGTTATAATATCATAACTCAATAGAGTGGAATTAACTTTTAAATCCACTTAGTTAATATATAAAGATTAACTAATTCAAACATCAAAATACCTTTTTCATCCATCTTTAGCAAGCAAATTAACACAAAATAGGATTTATTAAAGCCACAACATGTCAATGAAGCTAAAGATTAGTAGAATTATCTAAAAGAAATAGAGCCTACTTGGTCAAGGCACCAACTCCATCCCTTTAAAAGGAGGAGCAACTCACAACTCATTCTTTCTGTTGGAGGTTTTCAAAATCCTCTTCATGGATGACTTTAAGCCGAACCTTGAAGGATACAACTTGAAGTTTTTACTCTTTTTGGCCTATTTAAAGAAGAAAAACCTTCAAAATGTCGAGTTTATTTACTTTAAACATCAAACTCCTATCCATCAAGAAAAGGTGTTGACAATAACTCTTTGCTCATTATCTTCATTTTTCTTCGAATTTAGCTACACACCAATTCATAATATTATCTCTATTTTAAATTCAAACTTCAAGCTAATTCGACATTAATTTTATTTCTTTTTTGAATTCAACTTTAATGTTAATTTGATATTAATATTATCTTTTTTTCAAATTAAACTTTGTATTATTTTGACATCATAGGATTAACTTCTAACATCTTTCTCTTTTTGGATTCAATTATACATTAATCTAACAATAACTTCATCTTTTTAGATTCAGTTACATGTTAATCCTATCTTCCTCTTTCTTAGGATTTAACTACATTTTAATCTAATAACTACAATAGTAATACATTAACTTTATCTTTTTGGATTCAGCTTTATGCCAATTCGACCAACACTTAAGTCATTATTTGCGTGGAACTTTATCCACCACTGATGAAAGCTAGGTACACATCATAAACTTGTAGTATTAGAAAAATACAAATTTTATCTCTTTCTATAGGATTTAGCTTAATGCCCAATCCAACCTCATCAAGTTTAGCTTAACAAGCAAATTCAAACAAACCAATCTAACTTCTCGGGTTCTGATTAACAAGCAAATTCAATGTTATTAGGTTTAACCCAACGAGCAAATCCAATCTCCTTGGGTTCATCCTAACAAGCAGATCCACCTTGTTAAACTTTATCATAAAAATAAATTTAGGCAGGAATTCGTATTCGATTTAGCCTTACACTGAGGTAAGTATTTCTTTCTTACTTTGTTGTGTACTATTTCAATTTATGCATTTTCATAGCACACACCAAAGTGGGGGCAACTATAGATGCCCTACCCTTTTAGGCCTATAATGATAACTAGAGATAGGTTCCAAGCAATAACACAAGCCCCTTAGAACCTAGTCTATATGATTAGCATGGCATAGTTTCACCTAAACATAATACCACAAGGTCCATACCAACCCACCTAGATTCTATCTGGCCTAAGGCCTATGGTCCACCCAGATAAACCAAAGCCTATGGTTGCATAGACTAACACAAACCTAGCCTAAAGCCCATAAACTGGCAAGAAAACCCATAACCTAGGTCAACACAGACCATGTAGCCTAAGTTCACATAGACTTGTTGATGGAAAGCTTCTAGAAGTAGAAGCTTCTTATTTAGTTTACATCTCCTAATCTTAGAAGGACTCTATCACTTCTAGATGGGAGAGCCATCCCCTAAACCTATAAATTCCCATATTGGGTATGAGAAAAGGGAGGCAATTTAAAGAGCCAAAACCCTACTATTTGAGAGTCTAAATGAGGACTCTAACATAGGATTCACACTACTAGACGATAGCCTATAGTAAAAATTCCATTCTTTCTAAAATCTAACATTATTGTGTTGTTGCTTAAGAGCTTCTTCATAAGGTAAGATCTAAGGCCTTTTATTGTACAAATAATATAGATACATATTGTTCATATGGACCTATTATTGATCATGAGTGAGGTGATTCTATGTAATCCCCATATTGATCATAGGAGTAGGTCATTGTTTTGAACTATTTTATTATGTGTAATTGGCTATTCACACGTTGTGATTATTCTATTATTTTAATTCTAATCACATAGACCCATTTTAAGGTATGTTCATATTTGCACGGACTAAATATATTGATATATGTATAATTGGACATTCGTGCGGACTATCATTCAACACTATTTTACATATAGTGTATTGTATTTGGCATGTTTAATGTGTTTGTATATTATTATATTACATGATTATTATATGAACATCCCTGGCATGATATAACTAATATATGGTTTATATAGACTACCTTTCATAAGGATCATAGTCCGTATGGATGGTTATGCTTAATATTTATTTGTTCTTAGTTAATAGTTTGCATGGACTCTTTTTCACAAGAATGTAGTCCATATGGATGACTATGTCTTATATGTATTCATGCTACTTTACAATCCACATAGACTCCCTCTCATGAGGACCGTAGTCCATATGAACAATTATTTGTAATCTAAATCCTTATATATATATATATATATATATATGTGTGTGTGTGTGTGTGTGTGTGTGTGTGTGTGTTTGTGTCCTCTATGGTCAATAAATTCGTAGCTTTCATAGAGATAATTCCTTTAGAAATACATCATGATTCATCTATATTTATGTTAAATAGATTGTTAAAAGTTTACACTTTTTTAGGCCCTTATGGACCATTATATGTTATTTCTAACCTATCCTCTGAGTTATGTGCAAGTGACTATTTTGGTAGAATAAGATGTCTAGAGGGACATAATAACCCTTACATGCAACGGTTAGTATGGACTTTACAATGTAAAGATAGGACCTATTATGAGCTATGAACTATTTCATTCGACTTTGTACCTTTTTATTTCTTTTGGTTATTTTTGGGTTGTAATAGGTAGTATAATAACTTGTTTTACGTGTAAAAGGAAAACTTCATATTAAAAGGTTTTCGATATAATTAATCAGTGTTTTCTTAAAAAAGATTTTGAGTTTTCCTTAATGAAAGTCATATAAAACTATATTTCAGCTAAGGCCAATCTCTTAGAGATGGGATTTGGCCAATTACTACCAATTCCTATGGAATTACAGTTTGTTGTCAGATCAAACCTCAATTAATGAATGACTCAATTTTTAGATGTACAATATACCATTCTGTTTGTTCTATGCTTTAAATACCATAATTTACTTTCTCTAAATGAAAAGGTGACATGAATGCTTTAATTGTAATGCATGCTTGCTTGATATGGGATTGATAAATGATAGAATATAAAGGAAGGCATATTATAAGGGCATTAATAAGATCTAATTTCAAATCCTTTTCGAGCAAAAGATTAGTGGTCCTGGCGTAGATCTAGGTGGTGACTCCAAGCACAAACTGCTCTCGTCCCCAAAAAAATACAATAAATCTACACACCATTTAGCCATACACATAGACACACCCTCATATGCCTTTTCTATACAATGTCCATACATTCATGCATCATGTGCCATACCTAGCACACTTACATACTCATTTCATGCATTTACATACACATATATGCATTATACCAATACCATACACACTTTCACATGCACACATGAGCATAATCACATCCAACAACTTATAATACATTAAATTCAAATACCTAAGGTATCAAAATCCTCTATTCCACCTCCTCAAGGCTTGAATCACTTCTCTCCTTCAATATTCTTCTTTTTTCCTACTACCATGCACTATTTAGGGTTTGAAAAATTCTAAAAAAATCTAACATAACTCCAAATCAAAAACTATCCACATGGCTATTCATGAATTCCTTTGGACTACTTAAACTAAAAATAAAAATTGAAAGAAAAACACTTCTACTCACTTTAGGCATTATTCATTAAAGTGCTCATATCTCCCATTCTATGCACGGTCTTCATATTCTATCAGTGGGAAGAGCTTTAAAATGTCATAGAGGCAAAGATTGATATAACTTTTAGTGGATTTAGCCTTGTATTATGGGAGGAATTTAAAAAAAGGAGAGAGGGGTGGCATCAGCCTAAGGAAGAAGAAAGGAGGTGGAGGGTGGTTTGGCATATGTGGCACCCCCGCATGTGTCTCACCTTTTATATTAGATAATTACACTGCACAGATTATGCCATGTGTCAATTTGATAGTCCACTTTAATCTAATTCTCATTTTAAGCTTCAAAAATTCAAAATAATTGTTATAGGCCTCCAAAAGTCATGCTTTTAGTACTAAAAATTCTTGATAGCACTCATTAAAGGCCCTCTAAAATTGTGGGTCAAAACTTTAAAGAGAACTAGATTAACTATTCAATCACGTAATTAAGAAATTCTGAATAAATATCAAATGACCTCTAAAAATTAAAATTACTTCACCAGTAGATTATTTGGAAATTTTAACTTTTAAGGTATGCCATTTTCATGTCCATTTGTGCATATCCCGAGACTCTCTCTACCTATTGCCAACTAAAGTTACTATTCATTAGTCTTTAGCCTAAAATGATTTATTGGTTTTGCTAAAAGTGTTAATTATTTCATTTTCATCATTTTTTGGCTTTTAGCCCATCAAAGTTTTATGACTAGTACTCCCTTAGGTCCTCGGGAGACACTATTTATGCCTCATGAATTATTGTTCATGAAACCTCATTCTCTTAGGCATTACAAGAATCATGCTTCAAGTTATGGATGGGTTAGTCGTCATAGTAATAGGCGAGAGATCAAACTATATGTCAATGTGATATCAATTATTATGGATAAAAGGTTGTTGAGGAAAGGTTGTCAAGCATATCTAGCTCATGTGGTTGACACTAGAATAGTGGGATTAGAGGCAAGCAAAATACTAGTTGTTATAGAGTTTGAGGATGTCTTTCTAAAAGAGCTGCCTAGTTTTCTGCCATAACAAGACTTAGAGTTTAGGATTGACATCTTGCCTAATACAACACCTGTTTCTATAGCTTCATACAAGATGGCCCATTCAGAGTTGAAAGAGTTGAAGTTGTAGTTACAAGAGCTTCTAGATAATGGTTTTATCAAGCCAAGTGTTTTACCATAGGGAGCTTTGGTTCTATTTGTTAATAAGGAAAGTGGTTCCTTGAGGTTAATGTAGACTACAGATAGCTAAATAAGGTTACCATTAAGAATAAGTACCTTCTACTATGGATTAATAACCTATTTGATTAGGTTTGAGGGGTAGGTGTCTTCTCTAAGATTGATCTTAGATTCAAGTATTATTAGCTAAAGGTAAAAAAGGTGGATGTACACAAGATGGCCTTAAAAAAAAGATATGGCCTTCATGAGTTCTTAAAGCCATTTGGTTTAACTAATGCATTGGTGAGATTCATGGATCTCATGAATAAGATTTTCAAGCCATTCTTAGACCAATTTGTAGTAGTCTTCATTGATGACATTCTTGTGTATTTCAAGAATTGAGATGATCATGAGAAACATTTAATGACTATCTTACAAATGTTGAAAGATGAAAAGCTTTATGCCAAACTCAGTAAGTGTGAGTTTGTATTGGAAGAGGTATTGTTTTTAAGACATATAGCCTGGGTAGAAGGCATAAGTGTGGCTCTCAGTAAGATTGAGGTTGTGATGGAATGGAAACTACCGAGGAATACTATAGAGATTTAAAGTTTCTTTGGTTTGGCAGGTTATTATAGGAGGTTTGTTAAGGGGTTTTTTCTGATTGTAGCCCCTATGACCTGTCTTATGAGGAAGAATGCTAAGATTAAGTGGGATAACAAGTGTCAAGAGAGCTTTGCTAAGCTTAAGAGCATGTTGACAAAGGTTCTATTTTGGTTCAGCTAGTTTTAAAGAAATAGTTCACCATCTATACTGACACTTCCTTGAATGGGTTTGGGTATGTACTCATGTAGGAGGGTAAGGTAGTTGCCTACGCTTCAAGATAATTGAAACCTCATGAGAAAAACTATCTAACTCATGATTGGGAATTGGTAGTGATTGTGTTTGCTTTTAAGATCTAAAGGCATTATTTATATAGGGAGAGATGTTATGTCTACACTGACCATAAGAATAAAAAATATCTTCCCACTTAGAAGGAGCTGAATTTAAGATGAAGGAGATGGATAGAGTTAATAAAGGATTATGATTGCTTTATTGACTCTCATCTAAGGAAGTCCAATGTTATGGCAGATGCATTAAGCATAAAGCTTTTATTAGCCTTAAATGTGATAAATATCAGTTTAAAGTTGCTTAATGATGGGGTTTGTTAGTAGAGCTTCAGGTTAAGCCCAATTTATTACAACACAGTAAGGATGCTCAGAAGGATGATCATAGATTCAGAATATTATAAACATGCCTCAAGAAGGGAAGCCATTGAGTATCATATTAAGGATGATTGTTATCTATATTATCATGATTGTTAGTGTGTACCAACTAGTATAGTCTTAAGATAGTATATTTTGTAAGAAGCCCATAATGCTCCATATGATATGTATCTTAGTAGTACCAAGATGTACCAAGACTTGAAGATAGTTTGTTAGTGACTAGGCATGAAAAGTGATGCAACTAATTTCATGACCAGATGCCTTACTAGTCAGCAAGTTAAGGATAAGCATTAAGTTCCATCTAGGTTGCTTTATCCTATAGCAATGCCAGAATAAAAATGGGACTGGCTCACTATAGATTTCATAGTTAGGCTACCGATGACCAGGAACAAGTGTGATTCTATATGGGCTATGGTTGATAGATTAACCAAGTCAGTACATTTCATTCTAGTGATGATGGATTTCTCTTTGGAAAAGTTAGCAGAGCTGTATATTAATGAGATAGTTTAGTTACATGGGGTGCTATTTTACATCATCTTTGATAGGGACCCTATGTTTACATTAAGATTTTAGAAAAAACTCCATAATACTTTACTGACTAAATTGAGTTTTAGTATAGCTTTTCATCCATAAATGAATAGTCAATTAGAGAGGGTTATCTAAATCCTAAAAGATATGTTGAGAAGTTATGTGATCGAGTTTAAAGGTAGTTAGGACCATTATTTGTCTTTGGTAGAATTTGCTTACAATAACAGTTACTAGGTAAGTCTAGGCATGGCTCTATATGAAGCCCTATATGGGAGGAGATACATAACACCATTATGTTGGGATGAGCTCAGTGAGAACAAGCTTATGGGGCTATATTTGTTTAAGGATGCAGAAGAGAAAGTGAACATCATTAGAGAAAGGCTTAAGGCTACTTTAGACACACAGAAGTCCTATGTGGATTTAAAAAGAAGAGATATTCATTATGAAGTGGGTGATAAAGTTTTTTTGAAGGTATTTCTATGGAAAAAGGGTTGAGATTTGGCATAAAGGGTAAGCGAAGTCCATGATTCATTAGGCCATATGAAATAATATAATGTGTGGGCCTTTTGCCCTAAATTACAATAGATTCATGATGTGTTTCATGTGTCTATGTAGAGAAGATACAAATTAGATCTAACACATGTGTTGTCAGCTAAAGAAGTGGAGATACAGCCAAACTTGTCATATGAAGAAGAGCTAGTAGGTGTCTTTACCTGAGAATTTAAGGAGTTGCAGAACAAAATTGTGCTATTGGTAAAGGTTCTTTGGTGACATCATAGCTCAAAAGAAGCAACATGAAAGAGTGAAGTTTAGATAAAGGAGTACTATTCTCATCTTTTTACACTGGGTAATGTTGAGGATGACATTTCTTTTAAGAGGGGAAGTAATGTCATGTCCCAAAAATCCTGACTTTTATGAATAGTACTTCTCAGGATAAATAGTGCTTCTTAAAGCTTGAGTCACACTAATTGGACGAATGAAATATATTAATCATAAAATAATTTTAGGCAAAGTTTAAAGGCAATCTAAAGTCATTTGAATGGTTCAAAATGCAAAAGATGATCTTACGGCAGTGTCTTATGGATAATGTTATAGGTAAAACTGAACTGTAAAATAATTCAATTTATACACAAAATAATTCAAGATCAATACAACTTGATACTTAAATATTCTAAATAGTTTATTGGCACAAATTTTAAATATTAAGAATACCAAATATCGGGCAAAGTTTATAAGTTAAGTTTTATCGATTTTTCTAATTTTTTTAGCTCAAAATTTTACAGTTCTAGTGAATATAAATTTACATGATTTTTGAGATTTATATTGAAGCAATTGGAAGATAAGAAAAAGGGGAACTAAAAGAGGAAATAAGATGAAATAATTAATTTAATTACAAGGGACATAAGTATATAAGTCAAACTTATAATTAATTTGATCAAATGCACAATAGTATCATCTTCTTCCTCCTCCTTCTTCTTTAAAGAGGTTGATGCCTTTCTCCTTCTCCCTTCCACATTCTTTTCTTCTTTTTCCTTTAAAATAATCCTTTAAATAATGATTCAAAACTTTAGACTAAACTTCCAAAACCTCTAACAAGTGATTTTGGCTTGAAAATTCAAAGGAAAACAAAAGATTTCTCGAGTTTTCTACCTTGATAAATAGTAATAGAATTTTTATTAGGTAAGATTTTTCGCAAACTGACATTTTTCTTACATTCTAGTAGTGCCTAAAAATGTGTTTCTAAGCTTGTTTTGTTTTTAGACATATATATGATTTATTGTCAATTTTCTAAGTTAAGTCTGTTTATTTTTGTAGACAAAAATGCAACCTGAGCATCTAAGGGAAAAGATCAAGTATGAAAATTTTCCTATATGAGTATGTCTAATGGGGGCCAAAATTGGTTTTTTTTTTATTAAATGTAAAGAGTTTGATTGTTGTGTTGGATTATGAGTTTACCATAAGCTTAATGGATAATATGATTAATAGAGCATGTTTATATTAGTATGATCAAACTTTAAATCATGTTTTACTTTTTTTAGTTGATATGTATTATGGATATGGGAGTGATGTGTTAACCCTATATTATGGGCATGATTGATATTTCATATTTGCTTATGCTATGATAAGCATTAATGGTTAATGAGAAGTTTAAGGCTCATGTATGTTTTAATGTAATAATGTGCAATGCCTATAAACCTTAGTTTCATGAATAGAGTTCCTAGGGAGCCGAGGCACTTAGTGATGGCTAAAAAAGGGAGTATTAATCATAAAATTTTGACGGGCTAAAAAATGATGAAAATGAATTAACTAAAACTTTTAGTAGAACCAATAAATTGTTTTGGATTAAGAACTAGTGAATAGTGACTTTAGTTGAGATTGTGTCGAGACAGCACTGGGATGTGCCTGAAAGGACCTAAAAATATCATACCCTAAAGGTCAAAAATTCCATTGAGTTTATTGGTGAATGAATTTTAATTTTGTGAAGTCATTTGATATTTATTAAAAATTTCTCAATTACACAACTGAATATTAACCCTAGTTCCCATTGGAATTTGGGCTCGAGATCTTATAGGCCCCTTAATTGGGAATTTTAGGAAATTCTAGCACTAAAAGAAGCAATTTTGGAGGTTTTGAGAAATTATTTTACATTTTTGAAGGTTAAACCACAAATAGGATTAATCATGACTGTTTGATTGCCACATGGTGCCATTAGGGTCATCCATCATCTTATTATAACTAGGTGTGTATGTGTGTGCTTGTAGGGAATCAAAAGGAGTCATCTTCCTCCCTTAGCCTCCAAAAGCCAATGCTATTCCCATGTCCCCCTCCTTTTTTATTTTCTTCATTTCTACCCCTTAAAACACTTCATTATATCCATTTAAGGTAGCAAATCATGCATTCATATCCTATGGATTAAGATTCTAGCCAGAGAAATAGAAAAAAAAGTTATTTTGGGAGAAATGACCACTTGGTGAATAATGCCACTTTGATGGGTAAGTGAAAATTTCTAAGATTTAATATTTTTATTCAATGACATTTGAGGTGTAGATGTTAGATATAGAAAGAGATTTCAATTTGGAGTTGTATAGATTTTTGTAAAACATTTCTAAGAGAAAAACCTAATATGTTTGTAGTGAAATCGTGGAATTAATGGAAGAAGAGGAAACAATGGAATCTAGATTGCACTTAAAATGTTTTGGAGTCAGTATAAGTGAATTTAGAGAAAGATGCATTGTATGTTGTGTGTTTTATGCATTTCAAGTGAATATGCATACGTATGGACATGTGAAATTATGAATATGTGTATGTGTGTGAACATGACAAAAATAGGAACAATATAAGATAATGGGAACGAGTAATAATAAGTAGAGAGAAAGAGTGAAAACCAATAGGGATGGGTGAATTAGATTAATGGCCTAATGAGGTAACTTAATGTGTATATGTGTAAGTTTGTGTGGTTGTAACATTCTTGGTATAAATTAATTAGTAATATAGTAATAGACCTAAATGATATGAAAAGTAGGAGAGAAAATGAATGAATAGCTACCAATGAGCCATAATCAAGTGGTAAATGGTGATCGATATGTGTTAATGGTAAATGGTGATTAATAAGTGTGTAAGTCATAAATGGTGATTAATGTGTGTGTTAATGGTAAATGGTGATTGATAGGTGTGGTAAAAGAAAATTGATGTGCATGTGTAGGTGTAACAAAGGTTGAATGGTAAAGGATTAATTGAATAAGTAATTATAGATATGTTTAGAATGAGTAAATGACAAGGATTTAAGGATATGTATATTTGTATGATTCTATATACCATGTTTACTAATGTTGGGCATGAGTAAAGAAATTCTAAATGGCAAGTGAACATGTAAACTTAAGAAGGTCTTGATAGAAAAATAGATTTAAAGGAATATGAAATGAATGGATGATGAGTAAATTATGATAGGGATTAGGGAATATGAATTATCGATATGATTATATGCATGTGTAATCATATATGTGGCATATGGGAATGGTGAATTAAGGAAAATAAATAATCACTTAAGAATGAATGTAAACTAATATGATAGATAAAGAGTACAAATGGATAACACTAAGTTATGAATGTGGGTTGTATGATAGGTGGGTATTGAGTATGAGAAATAGTAGGACTAATCTAAATTCATTTTAAAGGATTATGTAAACCATAAACTATGTGACCTTAAAATAAAAAAAGCTAATGGTGGATTGGGATAAGCAATATCAAATGGGAATCATTATAAAAGGAAAGTGTATATTGATCTGTAAAGAATTATAAAACCTTTCTTTAAAAGTGGTGTTGATTATGCATAAGGGATTTATATAAAATATGGTAAATTAAGTAAATGAGAAGTGTGGTGTAAGACCTAACTAAAATATACTAGTTAATTAATGTGAAAAAATAATATCAAATAGGTGATTTAAGGATAAAAAATATGATGACCTAATTCAGATAACATTCAGAGTAAACTTATGAGTT
>CANXYI011882558.1:0-10757 GCA_948208565.1 Hura crepitans | reverse complement strand
GAAGAAAACCCTCCTGAAAGCTCTTTTGAGAATTTATATGTACCTAAAATTTTTAATAATGATGTTCCTATTTCTTTTGTTAATAATATGAACAATTTTTGCTTTTTTTTTGTGATGTCTCATCTAACTACATTATGCATAATGATAATCATGACATGCATAATATGTTTGATATTAATTCAATTAATACTACTTCGTTTAATCTTGGTACTGATGAAAATCCTAAAGATATCTTAATTGCATCTGATGTAACTCCTCAAGAGAGGACTAAATTTGAGAGAATGTTAAGAAAAACATGAAAAAGTCTTTACTTAGACCTATAAAGACATGCCTGGGGTGGATCGAGAAGTAGCTAAACATGCCATCTACACATGCCTGAAAGCAAAACTAGTGAAGCAAAAACTATGGAGAATAAGTGAAGATAAAAAAAAAGAAGTACATAGGCAAGTCGAAGCCAAGTTTCTGCAAGAAGTACAATATCCAATATGGTTAGCTAACATGGTTTCGGTCACCAAGAAAGATGGTAGGGTCTGGATATGCATAGATTATAGAGATATGAATAAAGCATACCCAAAAGATGACTTCCCATTGCCTCATATAGATGTGTTGATTAATAGCACAACAATGCACAAAATGTATAGTTTCATGGATAGGTATGCTGGTTACGATCATATTCTGAATAGAGTAATAGACAAGATAAAAACAACCTTCATCATGGAATGGGGAACCTTTTGTTACAGGGTTATGCCTTTTAGCTTAAAAAATGTTGGGGCTAAGTACCAAAGGATGGCCACAAAGATTCTCGATGACCTGATTCATAAAGAAGTGGAAGTGTACATCGATGATATGATGATCAAATCCTCTACAAGGGAAGAACATTTTGAGGCTTTGGAAAAGTTCTTTAAAAGGATAGAAAAATACAATCTGTGCTTGAATCCAAAAAAGTTTATCTTCGAGGTAACTTCAAGAAAGCTGCTAAGGCATATCATGAGTCAAAGAGGAATTGAGGTGGATCTTAATAAAGTTAAAGCAATTAGATAAATGCTAGTCCCAAAGAAAGAAAAAGAAATAAAGGGATTTCTGGGTAAAATATAATACATTAGTAGTTTTATAGCCAAGCTCACCACCATATGTGAGCCTATTTTCAAACTCCTCAAAAAAAACCAACCAACTAAGTGGAATGATGAATGTCAAAAAGCTTTCGACACAATTCAAGAATATCTGTTAAATCTACCAGTTTTGCAACCACCAAGGTGCAAAAAGTCATTGATCCTCTATCTATCTATCAAAGAAAGTTCAGTTAGGGCTAGATAGCCTAACAAGATGAGATGGGAGTTGAATTCATAATCTACTACTTAAGTAAGAAATTTCTTCCTTATGAGGTTAAGTACATGGAAGTGGAAAGGATTTCTTTACAGTAGTGTGGGCCTTGAAGAAACTGAGACACTATTTCCAATCGTATACTATTCAGGCAATGTCCAAACATAACCCGCTAAGGTACCTCCAGACGGCACCATCTTTGGTCAGTAGAATGAGTAAATGGCTTTTTTTGCTTCAAGAATTTGACATTAGTACATAACAAGAAAGACCATAAAGGGGTGAGCAGTCATAGAATTCTTGGCTAATCATCCGCTAGAAGGTGAGCAGTTAGAGTTCAAATTCCTAGATAAAAACTTAAACCCTATTGTGGTCCAAGGATGGCAAATATATTTTGATGGAGCAATAAATAGCAAAGGGGTAGGAGTAGGAGTGATTTTAGTAACCCTTGAAGGAGAAAAGTTGCCATTAGCTAAAAAGCTAAGATACAAAGTCACAAATAACATGGTAGAATATGAAGCCTGCATATTCGAACTTGAAGCATTATTAACTCTTGGTGCAAAAATAGTTAATGTGTTTAGTGATTCATCATTAGTAGTGTATCAAACCAATGAAGAGTGGACCATCTGTAAAGAAAGATTAATGCCTTATGCAGAATACCTAAGGTCTATTAATGGACAGTTTGAAATATCCACCTTCCGTCATATTCTGAGAGATGAGAATCAGCTAACAAGCGCGTTGGCTACCTTGGTTTCCTCGTGGGATAATCTAAAAGGGATAATCATGAAACTAGTGATCATTTCCAATTTTGAAAGGCCTTATTATGAGACAGAGCAGATAATGGAAATAGAGCAAGGAAAAGACAAGCTATGGTTTTATGACATCTAGAATTACTTAGAAAATGGAAACTTCCCCAAAGAAGCCATGGACAAGGATAAAAAGGTATTGAAAACGTTGTTAACTAGTTCATTAATGTATATGGGGTCTTGTACAAAAGGCAAGTAAATGGTCTTCAGCTTCGTTGCCTAGAAGAAAGAGAGGCAGAAAAAGTTAAGGAGGAAATACATGTAGGGTCATGTGGTACACATATGAATGGTTTAGAGTTAGCCAAAAAGATCATGTGCCAAAGATTCTTTTAGGTTACTATAGACCATGATTACTCGAAGTACATGTAAAGATGCCACAAGTGTCAATAGTACGGGGATTTGAAACACGTACCCGTGTCAGAACTTTATAGCTTATCATCTTCTTGGCCATTTGCTACATGGGGAATAGACATAGTGGGAGAGATACATCTAACAACTTTGAATGAGCATTGCTTTGTCATAGTAACTATAGATTACTTTTTGAAATGGGTCGAAGCAGAATCTTTTAAGAAGCTGAGAGTAAGAGAGATGGCTAGATTCATAGAGAAGGGTTTAATCTATAGATACAGGGTTCCACATCATATAGTTTCAGATAACAGTGTCCAGTTTCAAGCGGAGAAAAAAGCTCTCTTACAAAAATATAAGATTTAGCACCATAAATCCTCCCCTTACAGGCCATAAGCCAATTGAGCAGTTGAACTAGCAAATAAGAACATTAAAAAGATTTTGGCTAAGATAGTTGTGACTTAAAAAGACTAGGCTGATAAGCTTCCTTTTACTCTTTAGGGATATAAGACTACGATCTGGACTTCAACGAGTGGTACTCCATTCTCCTTGGTGTACGGGATAGATGCGGTGCTTCCAGTAGAGATCGAGCTTTAGTCATTGAGAGTGGCAATAGAGGCAGAGATTCCTAAGATCACCTGGGTTGAACAAAGGTTCCAACAGTTGAATTTGCTAGATGAGAAGCGATTAAAAGCCAATTATCGCAATCAAATTTACTAGAAAGGGATGGCACGTGCCTTTGGTAAAAAGGTGAAGGATCGTAAACTAAAAAAAAGAGAGCTAGTCCTCAAACAGATGAGATCAAGACTACCTAACCCAAGAGGAAAGTTTAAACCAAATTGGGAAGGACCATTCATCCTCAAGCAAATATTACCAAAGGGTGTTGTGATCCTTATAGATTGTGATGGAAATGAATTAAGGGAGCCTGTGAATATGGATAGGCTAAAAAGGTTCTATGGCTAAAGAAAAATAAATGAGAAAAAGAAGAGAAATAATAGCCCTACGGGTCAAAAATCGATAAATAGTGGCTTTGCTAAAAATAAACACCCTGATAAGGTGAAATCAAAAAAAGGCATCCTATGCAATAATTAGGGGTTGAGAGAAAATGGTCAATCAAGAAAACCCATGAGGGTTGATTAATGATAGGAGTTTAAAATGTAATTAAGATCTTTCTTGATTAAACGAGGAAATGTGTTATTACATTAATATCCTGCTGTGATTATCATAAAATGCCAATATGATGCTGCTAGGTAGGACCACTTTAATAAGCATGATTAAGCATTTTATAAACTAAAGGACTACGACATTAAATATAACAAAAGAGAACAAAATAAAAGTAGAAAAGTTTTTTTTTATTTCTGTCTTTTTATTTTAAGTCCTCTGCCTCTTACTGTTGCTCTCACCACTCATCCTTAACCAGTGGGTCCAGTTGTCTTCAGAAGGCCTATTACCCATTCCTTATATACATCTAAAGTCTGAAAGTTGCAAATGACCCTCGGTGCAATATTCATCTTCAGAGGTAACCACCTCTATAGTCATGATAACCATAAGTGAAGGTGATAGATATATCTCCTCCTCTAAAAGACAACGGGCCATTTACAATCTCTTAGGTCTCACCAAACTGCCTAACGCAATGTTTAGAGATGCAAAAGGTAACCTTGTGAAAGCCAACTAAAGGAATGCAGCCTAATGAACCACTACGCTAAATGTATAGTAAGTAAATCCATGGGTTTCTAAAACTTATAACATCATCTGTTAGAGCACTCAGCCACAAAACCTATCGCTCAACATCTGTGAAATGATGCATAATAGCTCGAGATAATAAATGCTTTAAGCCATAAGATCTAAGGATATGAGGTGGAGGATCGTCTAACAAGTGAAGCTTCTCTTATAGCTAGACCTAAAAAAATGTTATTAAGAATGAAAACCTGCAAAGGCATCCTAAGCAAAAGTCAAGCAAAGGGTAGGGTGAAAACCCGTAAAGGGCAGCCTATCCTTAAAAAGTCTGTTAGGAATGAAAACTTTCAAGGGCTTCCTAAGTAAAAGGTAGACTAGAGAATAGGGCAAAAACCCCTTTTTGGGGCAGTAAAAAAAACTTGAAGCAAAAGCGGGCTCCTATGAAAGAATTCAGCTTTTCTAGACTGCACAACATCTAGACTAAGAATTGTTTTAGCCAAGATTAGAGGAAAAGGATTCAACCCTTTCTTCAAATCATTGATCACATTGAATAGCTGATAATCTCTAAAGTGGTCTTCAACTAAAATTTTTAGATATTTTGAGAAGAATATGAATAAATATACGCCTGCTTGAAGGGATGGAATGTCTATGTAGCTTTCAGCATAGTCCAATAATGCACTCGGAGAGACTGGTCCTCTCCGTAGGACCTATTTGGTAGCCAAGGATGACAATAGGCCTAATGCATTAATGGCTTTGTATAGGTAGCGGGGAACACAAGTTAGATAGCAAGGTAGTGTGTCAAAAGAATAAAACACACCCAAAATTGCAGCAAATTCCTCAGACAGGGGGCACAGCTCTTAATGAGAAAATCAAAAGACATGAAATTGTGGGTCTTAAAATTAGATTGCTGCCTTGAGAAAAGTTTGATCAAGATGCACTCTTCAAAGAAATTTTAGCCTGTTATAGGGAGCTAAAGTGGAAGTTGCCCAAGTAGAAAGGAGATCAAGGATTTTATGAAGCTTTTTGAGGAATTCATTACTCATTGTTGTAAAAATGAGGAAAAAACTCACGTGGCATGAGGATCTATGCATGCATTAGGGTATTTATAGCTTTAAAAGATGAAAAAAAGGGATTTTGGACAAAAATAGGAATTTTTGGCTAGCAAACGAGCATTTTCTAGTTGAAAATGACTGTTTTGAGTTAGAAAACTGGCATTTTGGGCTCAGCCCAAAATGGCCATTTTCAGGCCTAGAAATAGTCATTTACGACTAGGAAAACAGCCATTTTCACATGCCAAAATGACCATTTTGGCGCAGCAAAAATGGCTATTTTTGCCTCACTATAAATGGTTCAATTTTTTGATTTTTTCCCATTTTCATACGTTTTGACAATTTTTTTTTGCCTAAGCACTATATAAACATACATGTCTAATCATGCCACCATGCCAACAAAGCCGTCCATGCTGCCAACCTATGCCAGAGCACGTAGCAGTACTAGGTTGGCTTGTTGACAAGGAGATGGAGCGATATAGATGCTTAGCCACCATCACTCAGATCGAAAGTCGATATATGTGTATCCAAATGCTGTGGGATTCGAGTATATATGAGATTGAATGGATTAGCTACTCACCTAAAGCTGTCAAATATGACCAAAAGAACCAATAAGGCCGGTATTGTTGGGAAGTATAGCATTCGTTATGGTGCTAGTATGAGGAAGCAAATTAAAAAGATGGAAGTCAATCAGCACAAGCAAGTACTTGTGCAAATTCTATGGGAAGAATACAGTGAAGAGGAAGGTCGTTGGTATCTAGGGATGCAAAGATTGTGGCAAAGTGAAAGCAGGGGGTGCTTACACCTTGAACACTGCAAGAACTGTGACAGTTAGGAGCATAATCTGTAGGCTGAGAAAGCATATTTGACTCTCGAGAGGACTTCTCAGAGACTAGAGGCGATAAAGGTAGAGCTTTGGATGCTGAGAGACCAGAGACAACCTCTGGCTCCTTAGCCTTTACTTTATATTCATTTTGTTTTATTTTATTGTACTTGCCTGTACATATTAGTTTAGGACACAAAGATTTTGTACTCAAAAAGTATTCATTTACAAAATTGACATATTTTGTTCATTACTTTTATTTTTTTGGCAAAACATGGACAAAACAATAAAATAATAAAATACCTAATAAATAATGATAATGAATAATAAATAAAGAACAAAGTAAGGAGATAGATAAAATAAAAAAAAGAGAGAAGAAAAAAGAGAAGAGAAGGACAACAAGGAAAAAGTATAAAATTATAATTTTCAAAATCATGACATGAATTAAAAAAAATGCTCTCACACACACACAACATGCATCCATGTTACAAATGACTTTTGATGTCAAACAAATTTTACCTCCTTTTTCTACACAAGGGCAACCTAAATTTTCTAGGCAACCTCACAAATGTATCCTTTCAAGAAATTTTCAATTGCAATGTCTCACAGCACTTCTTGAACCAAGTTATCTTCGAATGTAATGTCTCATAGCACTGCTCGAGTTCAGCTGCAATGTCTCAATAACACTACTTGAACTAAGTTATCTTCGGGTGCAATGTCTCACAGCACTGCCTAAGTTTAGAAGCAGTGTCTCACAGCACTGCCTAAACCAAGTTATCTTCGGGTGTAACATCTCACAGCACTACCCGAGTTTAAGTGCAATGCCTCACAGCACTACCTGAACTAAATCAACTATGGGTGTAATGTCTCCAGCACTGCCCAAGCCTCGTTAACTTTGGTTATGGTGATTCGTACGAAAAGATTGCCCCGTGAGGTATGTGTCTTTTTCCTTTCTGAACTTTAGGTCACCTCATACACTCTATAGTCGCCTCCCTAAAGTTAGGGGCAACTGTAGACACTAGGTCTCTAGGGCTCCTAGGTTCGGTTTGCTTAATAATGATGGAAAGGACAAAAATCCTAATAAAAGGGGTTTTTTTATGTCTAAATTAAAGATCTCAAAATTTTCCTTAAAAAAAAAAGTTAAAACGACGGTTTTGAGAAAAACAGGCCGTTCCCGCGAAGGGAACAACTATTTTAGGGGCCAAAATGTCTGTTTTGACTGTTTTGGCCCAAAACGGGCCATTTTTGCAAAGGAAACTGCCGTTCTAGGCCCAAAACGGCCATTTTGCTCGCGAAAATGATCATTTTGGCTGTTTTCATATGAAAATGCCCATTTTCAACCTTGAGAAACATGTATAAAAGCCAAATGGGTCATTTTAAAGAAAGGTTGGTCATTTTAAAGAGAGAAAATACACCAAAAAAAGGCAAAAAGGCAAAAAAAACACTATTTCAACACCATTTTTTGGATTTTATGAAGATTCAAGTACAGTTTTCAGATCTGGTCGAGATCTTTTCTAAAGGCAAATATACTCAGTGTGTCAACTGCCCCATTTTTCTACTATTTTCATTTTTTTTTCGTTTTATCCATCTACGAGTTAGATATGATAATTTATTTGGGCAATATTTGTATATTTGTGTGATTACTCATTTTTATTTTATTTCTAACTGTCCGTCTATTTTTGCTTTGCATCTAAATATAATATTTTTGTCATTTTTACTGCTTTCATTTTTCTTTTTGCTTTATCCATCTACTAGTTGATGTGATAATTTATTTGGGCAATATTTCCATATTTGTGTAACTGTCCATTTTTATTTTATTTCTATTTATCCGTCTATTTTTGCTTCGCATACAAATATATTATTTTTGTCATTTTTACTACTTTCATTTTTCTTTTTGCTTTACCTATCTACTAGTTAGATGTAATAATTTATTTGTGCAATATTTTTTATATTTTTGTGAATGTCCATTTTTATTTTATTTCAGTCAGTCTGTCTATTTTTGCTTCGCATACTAATATATTATTTCTATTGTTATGATGCGAGTTATTTGATTATTCAGGATTTGACTGTTATTTATTCAACCATCTCATTAAATCTCGATGAAGTAATCTTTTAGCAATCCATTATTTTCTACTATCTATTTTATTCTGCGTTATGTGGGTTTTTCTATTGATTTCCTATTTTATCGCCTATTTCTGGTTAGATTGTATTTTAGGTGTTCCAAAATGTAATTTTATTTTTTATTATTTATTCAGTTTGGATGTATTTTAGGTAATTGCCATGTGTTATATTTTTATTGTCAAATTATTTTCCTGTATATTCCATGAATGCTGTAATAATTATAAAAATGATTTTTCATACGATTGGAAAAATAACCAAAATATTTTTATTTAATTAATTGGTGTTTTATTAATAAAATGGGTTATGATTTTTCTTAATAAAAGTCACAATAAAGAAAAATTATTTTTTAAAAATTCACATGCGAGAACCAAAGTTCTCAAATTAAATCCATCACCCGATTTTATGTATGATGCTTCCAATTTCAATCCAAAATATTCCACGAACGTCGAAATAGGTAGAAAAATGACTTTACACGTTAAAAAGAAATAATAATCAAAATTATATTTTTACCCAATAAATTGGTGTTTTGCTAAATAAAATAAATTCTTATTCCTTTTCAATAAAAGTTAAAATAAAAATCCATTTTCCAACATTAGCATATGAGAACCAAAATTCTCAAACTAATCATTTGATTTTAGTAAAAGTCACTACAATGAAATCCATTTTTCCAAATTAGCATGCGAGAACCAATGTTCTCAAACCAATCATCTGATTTTAATAAAAATCACTATAATAAAATCCAATTTCTAAAATTGGCATGCAAGAACCAAAGTTCTCAAGATAATCAACTGCTCGATTTTATGTATGATATTTTAATTCCAAACACCTATTTATTTTTCTGTAAATATATTTTGTAAATTCTCATATGTGAATACATAATTTACTTTAATTGCAAAATGTAGCTTGAGAAAAGGAATAATATTATAAATTCAAACCAAATTTTCATATTAATTTGGGGTATAAATAAGAGTAGGGTTCTGAATTGCTCTAGTTTTGGCCCTATAAGGTATTTCCCATCTTTGACTGGGTGGTGACTCCTACCTTGTGGTGCCTAACTTGCTCCTCTTAGGCTAATCAAATAGGAGTGGCCTTAGATTCCTCTAGCTTCCTTCTCATCTTTTGAGACTCGAGGAGTGAGGCTTAGGTTGAGTCTTCGGCTATTTCAGTTTGATCGGCCCATGGAAAACATAAAGGACGTGAACACATATCATATGTGTGATCATTTCTTTAAATTAATGTGTGTATGTTGAATGTGTAATTAATGCTAGTTGTGTTAAATGCCTTATATTGAATGTTAGATGCAATAGAATGTTAGGCATATGATAAATGAATCTTACATGATGGATATATGATGGCTATGAATGTTCTTTATGGTGGCAGAACATACTAAGGGGATATATACATGCTATGTTGATGAGAATTGGTGTAATCATATGGAAATACATCTAATTATATGTAAATAATGGATAATTGGTGTAAGAATATATGAGTATGTGTATTCCTATGGTTGGCTGAAAGTTATCTTGAGTATATGTGTGTGTATATTGGCTTGGTGATATTGGTTTAAGTAATTGAGGTAAATACACCTAATTGTATATTTATGGATAAGTTTAGTAAATGAATATAAAGTTTTGTTTTTAACATGTTTATTGAAACATGCTTAATGGTATATAGGTGTTTTCATGATAGTGATTGGTGTTATTACATTAACATACATTTTAGCTTATATGGATGATGAAATTGATAAATGCATGTAACATGATGGGTTTACCTTACGGAGGCTAAAAATGTACCTTGGGATTCTTAATTGGTCAAATATGTGTATAATATGATTTTTTATTATGTGATAATGAAAAGAGCAGCGGTAGATATGGATGTATAAAATATGCATGTATATGGTAAAGTATATGTGTATATGCATAATAGGCTAAATGAGCTAGAAGTTTTCATGAGGTCCAAGTGACCTTATGATCATGATATGATGAATGAAAGATATGAATGTTTATGTTATGCTTGAAATAAAGCATTTATGAATATGATAAATAAGAACCATGGTATGTTTTCTAAAATGACATGTAATGGTATTATAATAACTAATTTTTTCTCTTCATGTCATTTGTTAACTGTTTAACTAATAAAAGCTACTTAAATTATCTTATAAAGGTGTAACACAACTAAAAATAGTTAGTGGCCCATATTTGTAGATAACCTAGATTGGATGGGATGACCAGTCATCTAAGGAGTCATAACAGCTGCTAGGGTACCCATAGGTATTTCATTTGGCCTTAAAGCATTATTTGGCCTCCGAGCAATATTTAGCCTTCGGGCAACCATAATTGGCCTACGAGGAATTATATATGACCTTCGGGCAATATTTGGCCTCCAGGCACCATTTGCCTCATTATCCAATTTTGGTTTATTGTCTTCTAAGTATAGGCATAAAATAATTATTTTAATAGTAAGGTAAGTATGATATGATATTAAATGGACTTTACACATTTGATGAAGAGTGAGCTTATTATAGATATTGTGTGTGTGTGTATACACACACACACACACACACACACACAATATCTATAATAAGCTCACTCTTTATCAAATGTGTAAAGTCCATTTAAT
>CANXYI011882287.1:0-11033 GCA_948208565.1 Hura crepitans | reverse complement strand
GTAGTTGTTTTGGGGGTTTTATAATTTTTAGGTATCTTTAGGGTGCCAATAAGAGTTTTATAAGGTTAATATGATTGAATTCATATTATCATTTTTTTGAATTTTTGATTATGGATTGAGGATATGTTATAAAGGAGATGAGAAGAAAGCAAGGGGAAAAGATTAGAGAATGTTTATGGATGCTCTAAATAGTATTTTGATGCTATTCAAGTAAGTGTATCCCTTATAGTACGTGTGCTTATGATTTTGGATTTGAAAAGTATGTGTTTAATATATAAAATGCGTAGGTATGTTTCTCTTGATGTATCAATGTAATAATGTTAATACAATGTCAATGTCAATGTATTAGAAATACATATGAGCACATATTAAAGTGTTAGGATGATTAATTAATGAATTGAGTTACTTTTAATATGGTGGCAAAATGGTTATGTTTGTGCGACATAATGACGTTATAATCATTTATGTTATTCAAGTTGTATGTAAGCATGGTTTTGATGCTAATGAAAATGATGAGATTAAGATTATGCATGATGCCATGATAATGAGTTGGAATAGTCATTGAAGTAAGTCCTTATTATTAAGAACCAATGCCAATTCATGTGGTTTGATGATGCTATTTATGCTTACAACATGTATGTTGGCTATTCAAGTTATAATGTAAATGTTGAGTATTTAAGGCTTAAATAGTAATGTGTCTTGCTTAAAGTATGATATGATGCATATCTATATTGGCATGGCCGACTGGTGTGAGATCAAGTGCGTAGTCATGATATTAATTTTAAGTTAGTGTAAAGATGAGTAGAACAGCCATGGTATGCTAAGGTGGCCAAATGTATGTAGCTAATTCTTCTGACATATAAGTTGATGATGGTTTATGAATGTACTTTGAGTAAGAGTAATCAAAATAATTTGTGATGTTTATGCATGTGGCCTAATGCTAAAGTATGCATAGGTGTATATGTGTAATGATGATTCTTCTATAGGAATGGAAATTGTATGCTTATAGATTATGTTAAGTGATCATATAAGCATAAGATTATGCCATTGAAGTAATTAATGAATAATGGAAGTGTGTGTATTCTTTATGGCCGAATGATACTTATAGGTTGTCATGATGTTGTGTTTGCTAATTATGCTATGTATGTTGCATATTAGCTTATGTTGAGGTTTACTTATCCTAATGTGTTTTAATTTGGCACAAATTTATGATAAATGATGAGAATGGTTATGCATGTGAGTAAGGCATGACAAGATTAAATGGTTATCTATGTATGCTTGATATATTCCTAAGGCCAAATATGTCATATCAATATGCATGGTATTATGTTAATGAGGTTTAGCATTATGACCATGATAATTATGTATAAAGAAATGTTATAAATGTATGAAAGTAACCTAAAGGATGACTGATTCATAACAAGTTGTTTATATATGAAAGCCTAAATCATAAAGGTGTAATGAATGAATATAAGGTGTGTTCCATGAATGTGACCATGATGCAATATATTATGGCATTTATCCCAATTGATCTACAATAATAATGACGCATATTATGTAATGGCATAGATATGTATTATGAAATGCATATATGGCAATGAGGCAATTTGCCTAAGTTAAACATAATATATGTATTGTGATTATGTATGTACAATAATGAATAACATAAGCATGCTTTTACTATGGTGAAAATTGATATGGATACCTTTAATACATGAGTTATGATATGGCATTTCTCATTATTATAGCCAAATGGCCTATAGCATGTTGTTATGTGTATTTTGCACACTATGTATGCTATGAGTAATGCATGACCATATAGATAAGAATAATCATATGAACATGCAATGACATGTGTAATATAATGGGAACATATTTAAACATATATATATGAACTATTAGCTTAAGAAAGATGATTTGAATTTGATATGAATATAAAGAAGAAAATGCTTGTGGTTAACCCAGTTGGCTAGCTGTTAACCAAATAAATTGGAAAGTTATTAAATGTTATTTTACAAAGGGTGATATGGAAGATAAAATAATGATATGGATGGCATATGGTAGTTATGAAATGTCATAATGCACAATGAGCGTATGATATGGCTGAATGGCCTAATATGGGAATTTTATTATTACTTTAGGCATTCATCAAATGCTTACGATATAATAGTATGGATATAAGGCAAGAATGGCCTAAAGTGATTAAATGAGTAAAATACATAAGGTAATGCCAATTGTGTATGAAAGATATATATGTTAATATGTTAATCAATGTACACACGTTACATGAATGGTAATATAATGGGATTAATATAAATGGTGAAGAACATTAATTCTCCTCTAAGGTTATGTGCTAAACAAATTAAAGGTAAAATTTAATCAATTTATTTTATAATGGTGAAACTAAAAGTAAATTTGGTTCATGACTTATACAAGTATATAGCCTAGTCAGATAGGTTGGCCGGTCAATTAGGAGTTATAATAACTTCTAGGGTACTTTGGTAGCTCTATAGCCTTTGGGTTGCAATGCGTGAATTGAGGGTTTTTACATAGCCTTTAAGTTGTAATGCATTGACCTTCGGGTCTTACATAGCCTTTAGGTTATGATGCATTGACCTTTAAGTCTTACATAGCCTTTAGGTTGCGATGCATTTTGGCCTTCAGATCTATTATTCTTATCTTTAGACCTATATTGGTAGATGGACTTACAAGTTCATAGGAGTCGTACTAGCCTCCCTTATGTTTGACCTCTAAGTCCTATAATGATTTGTGACCTTCAGGTCTAATGCATTTGATCTTTAGATCTAATTACTAACCTTTAGGTTAGATATATATGGAGCTAATATGGTTCCGAGGGCCTTAATGGTCCATTGATACTCTATTGTCCATAGTGTATGCATTTCATTAAGTATGGACCTAATAAATGAATTCTAAAGAAGACTTTACATGGCTTTCATAATGAATGAATTTTATATTAAGGCACGATCTTATGATGTATTATGTCTATGATTTATGCCATGTTATAGCATATAAGCACATTATATATATAAAAGTGTATCATATAATAAGTTGAATGTATATGTTTCTAAATCTTAATGGATAATGATTTATGAATGAATGCTACAATGTCTGTGTATGCTTATGATAAATTATTTATGAATATTGTTATGAGATAAATTTTATATGACCATGGCTATACATGATACACATGTGAGGTAAAATAAAAATAAAGGTATGATAATGATTGAGTTAAGCGTAATAATGATGTTTGAAATCATTAGGTATATAAGTTTATTTTGCTTATCTATAAGCAGTTGTGATTGAATCATGCAAATTGAGATAATGGTTCATTTGCATGTTGTTTTATATTGTAAGTCATGCATGTTCAGATCCTCAATATGTGATAATGTCTTATTTATCAAAGTCTTTTTGCTCATGTTGTATTATTGACCCTTATCATAATAGACTAGTATATTATTAATGTTTATAATTTGAAGTATTTAATATAAAATGGAAAAAAATGAATGTGTCATACTATGCTAGATACACCACTAAGCTGCAAAGCTTAACACATTATTTGTTTGTGGTTTGGAAGTTTCTAGATAATTTGGAATAAAAAATCTCCATGCTATAGAGATTATGGTTTTACTTAAAAATGATGTTGTTTATATGGTTTTTCTATGGTATATGTCTAAATAAAGGAAAGATTGTATAAGCACACATATGTATGTTGATGTATAAATTATAGGCCTGTAATGTATTTAAAGTTTATCAAAACTTGTAATATGTATATATATACAAATATCTTATTAATGGGTATTGATATATGATGATTGGTAAGCTATTATATATGTATGGAATGGGATAGTTATGAGATGACTATTGATCTTTTTATATATTAGTGATTGAGATAATGTTGAGTCTAGATGGTGAGATGGACCAAGATAATGATAAGAGATGTTTTGATATAATAGAAGTGTTATTTTTATGTAGGTTACTATTTGGAATATTGTCTTGGTACAGTCATTATGCTGTTAATTTTTCAACACGAAGACCCTTTTAGTAAACCTTAGATGAGGTTTTTGTTATTACTAGTTTTTATAAGTTGTATGATAAGAAGATATGTAGTGGGATAAAAAGGAATAAGATAGTAAGTAAATTGGATAAGTAATAAGATAGATGATGGTTGTGTGTCCTTCCTTATTTAGTTTCAGCAACCAGACTAGGTCAAAGGTGTCAAACTTAGGCTCCTTATCATATTTTCATATTAGCAGGCGAGTGGATCTTTGTCAATGTCCCAACAACTTAGTCATGTTGTCATGCACATGTAAATATATATGTCACACACATATGCAGTCACATTACACCTAAAAATTATTAAACCTATTCTGATACCATTAAATGTTAGTCAGTTCAGATATAGGATGTCATAAGCCCAATTTGACCATTATTCCTCTTTTCATTTATTAGCTTACTCTATTTGTTTTATTTAGTATAATCATTTTATCATAATACATAACATGCATCCACTATATTCAATTAGCACGTGTAAAGGCATAACAAGAATATTATTAATACTTAATAAATATTTAGTACAATTGTCATTTACATGCCTAGTATATTAGAAAAATAATTAAAAGCTACTACCAATCTACATATGTTTTATATATATCTTTACAATATCTATAATACAAAAAATATCTATAATACAATATCTATAATACAAGGATTTCTCAATATCAATTACATAAGAACAATGCAAGTATACATTTAGCATGGAAGCAATACTAGTGGTGGGTTCTTCTTACTTGTTTAGTTATCCTATTAACATCTGTCATTACTAGTACTTGATCTACTATCTCGCCCACCTCAATTAAAACCTATGCATCAACAAAGCCAATGCACTGAGCAAAATTGCTCATTAGGGTATTCACTACTCATGAATTTACCATTATCCCAACCTTCTATTTAATTGTGAACTTGTATTCCCATTTTGATAATGTGTGTGTGTGTGTGTGTGTGTGTGTGTATATATATATATACAGTTATCACTTTATACTAGCATTTTGTTCTCCTATTTGAATCAAGTATGTTCCACTACCTTGTCTCAATTTATAAATTGAATTATTTCCTAGCTATTATTGTTTTATGATATTTGGTTTTTACCTTTTCACTATATTTACTTTATTTCATAACTATGTATTATCCATATTCTCCATTTATGTATATACACATTCCAAAACCTATATCCTCTATCTTAGCATTTCTAGCTATATTTTATCATTCTTATATCACCTACATTTATACATGTTTGTATTTTTCCTTATTTAGCAACATGGTTGTTTTGGTATACTTTCTTCTATCTAACATATTATATTCTCATTGTTTCTATATATTCCATTTGATTCTTGTTGTTTATTTTATATAATATATTATCCAAGATATCGCTTTTACATTTTAGTTTCCTTTCATTAGCATTCCACTGATCTTTTAATTCATTATTCATTCAAATTAGCTTCTATTTAATAGGCACTAATCTCGGTAAAGGATATAAGGATCACAAGGTACAGTGATCCACATTTTAGACCTTATAGCTACTATACTAGCATGTCATAATAATATAAATGTGTAGTGGTCCTGTTGAACCTCTCAGTGGCTGCACTCACTTTATAATACATGTAGTGGTTTTGTTAGACCTCCTGATAGCTGCACCTATATAATGATCAATATCATCAATATATGTGTGTGTGTGTGTGTGTGTGTGTGTGTGTGCATGAGTGTGTGTGTGTGTATGTGTGCAATGGTCCTATTGAACCTCCCAATGGCTACACCCATATAGAAATATATGCAGTGGTCTAATAGACCTTTCGATAGCTGCACCTATATTAAAAACATAATATCAAAGAAATCTAGCAGCTACTACCAATCCCTAGTTGACTAGTCATCCTATCTAGCAAGTTGTCTAACACACATGGGCTATCCACATCTTTACTTTGGTTACATATAAATTACATATTTTATATACATTTCTTATGTCTAAACCCAATCACATTTTCATTCAATTTACACATACATTTTAATTAACAAATTACCATTTCATGGTTCATTACATAACAATATTTCCACAAGGCCGTTTCAACATTGACAATATCATTTCTCATCAAATACAAGTGACTAATTTCCATAATCCATTTCATAGCATTAATTCCATTATTCACATTACTCGGATACCATTTTCATTTTCAACTTTCAATCATAATTCCACAGTTGTAGTATTTTCTCTATTTATAGCCTTTATGCATATATTATATCTTTTCTTTTAAGTTTCACTTAATCAATTTATTTTATTAAATTATTTTTCTAATATATATCTTTCTTTATACCATTTCTCATTTATTTCTATAAATTTCTTATATTCACAATATTCAAATATTTATCTTATGGCTTTTCATCACTTGAGATTTAATTAGCTTCCTTAAGTCTCTTTATTGTTCTTAGTATTTAAGAATTATGATTCATATCAATTATTTATATAAGTATATATATATTCCCATTTTAATATTCAGTTAAGCATCATAATTTCTTTATTTATGTAATAAAATTTAACTTAATTTCTAATTATTTTATCTTAATCTGAATATCTAAATATTATTTATTTAATACCTTTTATTTCCTCTCTTTTATACTATCATCATCACTAGCCAGTTTTCTTGTTCATTTACTTGTATAGATATATTGTGACACCATGTACCTAGTTCAAACATCAGGTAATCGCCAAACCCAACTAAGGAATGTGCATATAAACATGTTATAGGACTCTTATAATGATATCCCATTTTAAAACATAATCAATTTATTCTTGACAAAAGATTTAGCTTATAAAAATATGGGTTTAAAATTTTTTTCGAAAACTAGTTACTTTCCATATTCAAAAATCCTTCTATCAAAAAGCTGATAGTATAATGGCCATACCAGGACACCATCCCAAATATGAATAGTAACTTACATAATAAAAAGAACACTTCTATAAACTTTTTCTCATCATTCTTAACTCATGTGATCCTTTTGATCACCCTAAATCCATCATCATCACAACATCACAATACATACATCGATTATCTCAACATGCAATTAACATGGATAAGAAATCAACATTAAAATAGTTACAAACCTTTTAAAAGATCAAAAAATTAATATTTCATATAGTTTAGGCCCAATTCCCCAAAATTACATCCATATGAGTGCAATCTAACTGTACATAATAAAATTTAGATATAAATATATACCAAAAAATCCTTCCCTCTTGAAAGCTTGACGATCCGAGACTTCTACTCAAATTTTCACCTTACCTATGCATCGCAAAAAACAAATGATGCACTAAGCAATAACTTAGTGGTGTAATTGATATAACTTGTATAAAATGCCACTTAACATCATACATTATTATATGAAATATAAACATTCCCATTCTCACATAATATTTTACATTAATCATAATATGTATAAATGCACAAGCACAGCATGAGACATTTGCATACTGCATTGTAAAAAGTATTCATCATTAAATCATGCCATATGTCATGTAAACATGTTTATTACTTATTACAGTCAATTTATTAAAGTCCATACTCAAGAAACAATAACACTATGGATTATAGAGTATCAATAGACCACTAAGTCCCTCAGAACCATGTTGGCCCTACATGCATTAGACTCGGAGGTTAGAAAATCATATCATCAAAATGCATCAGACTCAAAGGTTAGAAATAAGATCCGAAGATCAATGCATTAGACATGTAGGTCAAAACATAAAAAGTAACCCAAAGGCTATAAAGGTACCAAAGTACCTTAGCAGCTGCTATAACTCCTGGCTAACTGATCAACCTATCTGACTAGGATATTTATTTGCATGGCCTATTAACCAATTACTTTTAGTTTCACCATATTAAGATTTCTTAATATTACTTTTAATTAAATTGGTTTAGCCAACTAATGACTAAATGAGGAAATAGTGTGATTATAAACTTATTTCATTATTATGACATGCCAAGCCACATAATAATGCCATATTCAAATTTGGACATGCATATGCTAAAGAATGCCTTACATTATTACACTTCCATATTAAACACATTTACGTATTCTTATGACATCTTAATTGCCATAACATAAGCACATGGCTTATAAGTTCATGCACCAAACATCATTGTATTCATAAATATGTGATTAACATCCTACTAAAGCTTTAATCTCATTACATGTATGTCATATAGATCATGAACATGCTATAGGTATACTAATAAGCCACATAAAACTCATACCACATCATAAATGCTTAATATCATGCATTTAAGTGATAAAAGGACACATTATTGTATTATATCACTTTTATGTCACAAATACACATAAAATGTCTTAAATGCATTATGGCTAATTATGATATCATACAACAAACCCATTAAACATAATTCACTTCATTACTTATTTCCATACATACATAACATGTATCAAAATACCATTTATATGTTATAAGCTATTCAGGCACCACCCTGATAGCCATTGTGTATATTTCCTTAATATCATTCAAACCATCTCATTCCTTATGAGCAAAATCATAAACTTAACCTTGCACATTACCTCATGCTCCTCATAAAGCATAAACATAGTTAAATATTAAATAATCCATTTCATGATTCATACATTTTCCAGACATAACATTACATAGAATATCTCTTATGTATATGACCAAATAACTATTCATATATGCAATTCATCATTTGCATGCATATTATGCCATATCACACACATGCGCACACATATATAAGCCATTCTACCATTATGCTTTTTATCCCTCCATAATGCCATTCATCTCTTCATTCATCATTTTTCATGTCCAAATGGTCAATTACATTTATTCATGGTCATACTTCATACATCACGTATATATGATGTATACATGCATATGGAAGTCAACATACACACACATAATATCACATAGCAATTTTAGCCATAGTACCTACCAAGGCTCTAAGCATCCATCACATGTATTCATCATCATAACTCATGTACACGTAGACATTTAACATCATACATTATGCACATATCATATTTTCCATGCGTTATGCACATTTATTTACACATACATGCATGGTCATCATTCCTATACTAACAACACACATTTCTCTATCATTCATCTAACATCATAATTAATTTTAACATATGTTAATTTCATCAAACATCATGATTAAATGCTAATCATGGCATTAATTATGCATTAAATGCACACATAACATTTATGGTATATTATGGAATTAATATGGCATAACTAAAACTACACAAATCATGTTGATTACACATACCAAGAGAGTCAAAATGCACTCCCAAAGGTCACTGACACCTTGTTTTTGCCATTATCTTAAGTTTTGTCAATTTCCTCAACTACATATTATAGATTCAATAAGTAAAAATTTGTAATAAATCATATAGATGCTAAAAAGGAAAATCAACCACATATATAGACTCTTGGCACCCAAAGAAACTAGGAGAAATATCAAAATTTGAAATATCTTACCAAAAAAAGTTTGGGTTACTATTAATAGAGATAGAAAAATTGGGCCAAAGTCTAGATTTTTTGCATAAATCACAGTGGAATTAGCATCTCAGGGTCATGGAGGTTCAAATCTAACAATCGAGTGGATGAAACAAGGCAATTTCAATGAAGGAAGAAAATGGCTCCATTTTCTCTGCCATTAGCTACTACTTGAAATGGGGACAAGATGATACTATTCATCTTTTGACCCCATTTTATATTTGTTTGCCTTGTTTTTGACATCTAAGAAACACATAATAATCCATAATTAAATCCTTAAAAGCCTCTAAAAATCCATGCTCAAAAAATACCAAAAATCGATTAAAAAGCATAGTTTTTACGATTACTTGATTTTAGTAAAAATACTTTCTGATCTCCAAAAATTCCAATTCTAAAACCAATAGGCTAATTAAAATTTTTGATTATTAGGTTGTATTCAACCTAGAAATATTTGAACAACTTTTTGAATATATTATGGTTTAGCTAAAACTAGGTCACTATTCACGTGACGCTGCCATAAAAATTAATTGTCATTTTTAGCAACTTAAATGACTTCATTTTGACTTCAAATTTCACCCAAAATTATGTTATAATTAAAACTTTCATTTAGTAAAATTAGAGCCATCGGCCTCGAGAAAACACTATTTATACCCCAGAAAGTACTATTCATAACACTAGAATTTTTTGGGCATTACATTTCTTTCCCTCTTAAAAGAAATGTCTTTTCGACATTACTTAACTCTAACATCTAAGGATATTGCTCTCTTATCTAAGTTTCTATTTCTTATGTACCTTCTTTAATTCCATGATGCTTCTAAAGAACTTTTACTAGAAGTACTAACTTACTCTAAAGCTCCTTCACCTCTTTGTCTAAGATCTATATAGGTTCTTCTTCATAAGATAGATGTGGAAAAATCTGTACTTCTTCTACTAAAAGAATATGTGTAGGATCCAGTCTGCATCTTCTAAGCATGGATACATTGAAGACATCATGAATTTGCTGAAGTTCTAGAGGCAAAACTAATCTGTAGACTACTAGTCCCACATGTTTTATTACTTCGTACAACCCAATAAACCTAGTACTCAACTTTCTCTTCTTCCTAAACTGCAGAACCTTTTTTTAAGGTGAAACCTTAAGAAACACCTTGTCACCCACTCGTACTAAACATCTTTTCTCTTTAGATTGGTATATGACTTTTGTATGTCAGAAGCTACTTTCAATCTTTCTCTGATGATCTTTACTTTTTCCTCTGCATCCTTAATCAAATCTAGTCCCATGAGCTTAGTCTCACTAAGCTTATTCTTGCATAAAGGAGTTTTGCAATTCTTTACATGCAACACCTTATAAGGAGCCATACCCAAGCTTGCTTGATGGCTATTGTTATAAGCAAACTCCACCAATGACAGATAACAATCCTAGCTACCTTTAGACTCGATGGTACAA
>CANXYI011882108.1:0-14426 GCA_948208565.1 Hura crepitans | reverse complement strand
AGATGTGCTGCATCACTTGGCATCGTAGTGACTAAGCTCATAGGCTAGTGTATAGTTATTGGTGCTTGGCTGGCCACCTCTTCTGTTTCTTCTAGTGGGGTACGCTCACTCATCTTGATTTACTATAAAAGAAAAGATAATCAACTTTAGGCAATATATCATTACTTGACACAGAACCCTACTCAATGGCACTCTTATACACTATGCCTAGGAGTGCCAAAACCTATTTTGATACCACCTAATACGACACCCCTTACCCAAACTAACATTGAACTCAAATAAGAGATATCATGATGCCTTATCATTATCTTCTTAAAACCCTTTACTAATTATAGATATTGATTTTAATTATCATATAAGTAGGTCTAGTTCAACTTTTCAGTTATAGGTTATATTTCAACGAAAATCTAGCCACAAAATAACTGTCTAAGTGAAAAGCCAAAACATAAATGGCAAAAAAAACTTTTATAATATTTTTCAATTATCTCACTCATCCTAGAGTCTTCTGGTCCCTAACATTATCAATCTATCTTCAGCTCATAGTCACCACAATTTTAGGATCAAGCATGCAGCATGTAAGTTATATATTATAGTTATGTGAATTGTATAACCAATATTAGTATTTATAGTCCACTATATGATAATTATAAATAATTAAACCTTTACACACTATATACATGAGTAACTCTATACAAAATCAACTGGAAAAAGAAATAAATAAAATATACCCAAAAGGGAGGTTGGCTACTACACTATATGTAAAGGCCAAATAATATGACTGCTATCTACTACCTGCGCATTGGGAGACTAGTATACTGAGTATACACTTAGTGGTGAATTTAATATAATATGAATAGTATCACATACACATGCAACATGCATTATGCAATTCTTTTAGCCATACATGTGTACCTTATCTATAATTCTTATCATTAATTACTAGTTATATACCTAGGATAGTCACATAACTTAGTGTTCAATTTATTATGTCCTTTGATATATTATGATCAAATCCATTTAATCTTATTGTCTAGTTATTACTTATTATAGTTATGACATGTAACTCCAATTGTAGAATTATATTATTTTGCCTTTTTATTATTTCTTTGGCCCATACTTAAAAGACAACTCCTTTAACATCAGATAATAGGATTTATGCCTATGCAGTAGCTCGTATTATGGACTTCGGTAGCCCGTATTATGGACATCAGTAGCTACACCTACCTATATCTACCTAATAGTAGGGAACAATTCACTAAAACTTCCCAATGCTAGAGAGGCAAGGATCAATCCTATTAGACCTCCAAACAAATAGGATAGTAGGGATCAATCCTAATGGACCTCCCAATATCCCAACACTAGTGGATAATAGGGATCAACTTGTGTGGATTTCCCAAAAGCCAAAGCAATATAGGTAGCATGAATCAACCTATATGGACCTCCCAATACCTAAAGTTTCTAGGGTTTATATCCAAAACCTCAGCTGCTACACCCGCCAGACCATACAATCAATGGATGATACAGGTAGACTAAAGCCACTAGCAGCTGCTAACTCCTTAATTAACCGATCAACCTATCCAATAGGTGGTCTAGCTAATATGGGAAAACTTCCCTTTTCATTCATGTTTCTTAATTAGCTAAATTAGTTGGATGCTTTTCTTACTCGTTTTATCATTAGCACCATTTATCATGTAGTCATATACCCTCATGTTACTCAACCACTATTTTTAACATCTTAAGACACAATGTGTTATTATCCATTGTACTATACATTATCTTATCTCATAAGGCCATTCATATTATTACACCTTTATGTCTTATCACTTATGGTTATGTTAGGTAGTTATCATATGGTTTTCATATCTTACTATAATACCACATTAGCACATTACATGCATATTCCATTTATTCATTGCTTGTTATTGTATTATCAAACCACACACTTCTAAGTTCATATATACTTTAAATGACTTAAGCACTATAAACATATATCTTATGACCATTTCACACACCACGTGGCCATTAAATTACATATACCAAGTTTTTCATAAATTTCACATCAAAATCATAATTTTTACATAATTGCTATCTCATTTACATCGCACATACATTCCTATCACACATGCACGCACACATTCACTCTTAACATACCATTTGGCCATACTTATATCACACATATATATATTGTATTTTCATCTTTTCTTTAAATGTTCATGCTTATTATAACCACTATATCACACATACACATTTGTCATTTTCAAACACACGCTTATACATGTGATACACTAATTCCATACACACATTTAAACATACATATGTTACCATAATTAACATACAATAAATATTAAACTAAATTCACTTACTATAGGCTCCAATGAACTTTAATTCTATACCCCAATACTTGTCCTTGCCTTCCTCCAACAAACTCCTCTCTTTGTCTGCAAACATATTAGTTTTTCAGCTTCAAAAAAACATAGAAAATTCTACATATATAAAAATTGAAAACTAATCATATATCCATCATTTGCATATCTAATATTACCTAATTAAAATTTAAAATCTTAAAGAAAATCACTTACCCTCAAAAAGTGCACTATTTACCAAGTGACCCAATCTCTCCAAATAAGTAATTTCTTGGATTTTTATCAGTATCTCTATGTTCAAGAGGTTGTAAAGGCTAAGATTAAGGGTTAATCCTAAAGAGATCACTTAAATCTAGGGTTTAATTAAAGTGAAAATAAAGGGAAAGGGAAAGGAAGATGTCAACGACCATGGGAGAAAAATGGAAGGTGGGAGCTAGGTTTCACATATGTGAAATCCCCACACTTGTCCCCCTTTTATCTTATGCACATAGCTAGCCTTGATCATGCCATGTTATGATTTGATAGTCCCTCATAATCCTATTTATGTTTTAACATCTAAAAATTTAAATTAAATGTTTAGAGGCTTAAAAATTTATTCTTTCAGTGTCAAAAATTTCTAAAAGTCTTAATTAAGGGACCCCAAAAATCTCTTATCAAAATTCCAAAGGGAACTAGGTAAACTATTCACTCGTATAATTAAGAAATTTTGATTAAATATCAATCAACCTCAGAAAATTATAATTCCTTCATCGTTAAACTATTTATAATTTTTTCTCTTCAAGGTATGCTATTTTTAACTCCATCTAGGCATATCCTCGACATTTCCCAACATAATGTAAACTAAGGCCATTATTCACTAAAAATCAGCATGAAATTATTTATTGGTTCTAATAAAAATGTTAATTATTTAATTTTCATCATTATTTTACCTATCAATGTTTTTTGACTCTTACTCCCCCTCAGGCACCTCATGGTGTCCTAAGTACTCAAAGAATACTATTCATTATTCATGAAGTACTATTTATGAAATCAAGATTCTCGATCATTACAATGATTCTTAGGTTTAACTTTTTGCCTCCTTTGAGAATTGATCACAAATTTTTGTTTTTGGCCCCTCTAGGCAATGATTACTAGGTTTGAGTTTCTAGCTGTTCTAGGCAATGATCTTGGAATTGAATTTCTAGCCCTCTGGACATTGGTTATTAGGTTTAAGTTTCTAACTCCCCAAGTTAATGATATTAGATGTGAGTTTTTTGCCTCTCTAGGCAATAGTCTTGGATTAGTGTTTTTAGCCCCCCTAGCCAATGATTATTAGGTTTGAGTTTATAGCTCAATTGGGTGATGATCACGGATTTATGTCTTTGGCCCCTCCGAACAATGACCTTAGATTTGAGTTTTTGGCCTTGGTTTTAAGTGTCTGGCTCCTTTGAGTGATGATATTGGATTTAATCTTATTGTGTGAGTTTTAACCATCTAAAAACTAAATACTCATCCTACTAGGTAGATGTGACATCTATCAGCGTTAATCGAGAGCTCTTCTAGCTTGGTAGGTTTGATTCATATCAACTTTATCTAAGAGCTCCCTTTGCTCATTAGTTGTAATACTTGTCAACTTCATCTAAGAGCTCCCCCTTCTCAGTAGGTGCAATGCTTATCAACATTAATCATTGAAGCCTTGCTCTAGGCCATTAATAGAGGCCATGCTCTTTAAGTTAATGTCTGAAGCCATACTTTAGGCTTATGTTTTGCTTGCTTGCAATTGTGCCATAAAGCTAGTAAGCTTATCTATGAAGTGAAAGGCTATGTGATAATTTGTGAAAAACAAGTAAGCTTGTCCCATGCATTAGCTCATACCAAAATGGGGAATTTGTTTTGTATTCTGCAAGAGCAAAGATTTATTGTTAGTGTTTTGTATTAGGCAAAAGGATGAATAAGTAACTTTTAATGTGCTTATGTTTTTTTTGTAATGCTTTGTATTTTGAGATTTGCTTTTGATGCGTTTGTTGTGCTCTATATCCCTAGGATCATAAGAGAAGCCCACTTTGACCACCATCTCACCCCTCCTTATAGTAGCCATGTCTTTTTTTATTTTGGGGGTAAAGGATAATGCATTTATAGCTACAAAGTTAATAATCTTACCCCTTGCATTTTCATTTTTCAAAACAAATGGTGCAACATTTGGCATTTAAGAAGTTACCCTACATCAAAGAGCATAAGCTGATGTAATCTAAGTTTGGCTTTTAGACTATTTAATTTATTTTCCCTAATCAAAAGGGCATCTATCATAGTTCAATAGCTCATCAGTTTATCAAATCATTATTCAATCTAGTTTCCTTCTTGCAACTTCATACCCTTTGCTTTGTTGTTTACGTAACCTACAATTTGATAAGGTAAGATAGTTAGTTTAACAGACTAAATTAAGTTCACATAGTGTATGTGAATGAATGAATAATGTTTAGTGGTTCTAAGATTGAATGCTCTAATCATTCTGAATGCATTAAATAAAATACTTGGCTATTAACATCATGATGTTCTCATTCTACCATGCTCACTACAAGAAAAAAAAGAAACATTAGTGTAAAGAAGAGGTACTTGTAATAAGGCAAATGTGAGCCAATGAAATGCTTATTCTCAACCTAGTTATAGTAGGGTTTATTAGATGTATCTATTTTCAAAATAAACTATTTACATACCTAGATATATATATATATATATATATATATATATGTATGCATGCTATGTGTTATGCATGTAAGACTAATTATTGGTTTTGCCTACAGATGGGTATAATTTGGGTAGTTCCCAAAGGATCAATAGGCAAAGGTTGATTTGTTTGGCTAAAGCTAAAAGCAAGTGTGTTTATAAGGTATCAAATGACTGGGACTAGTTATTTTTAGAGTTGGTGCCTATTTTATTTGAAAATGAATAATGGTTTTGGTAGGGTGTGTAAAATTCATAGCCATCGAGGATCAAGGTAGACATTTCATTATTAAACAATCATGCCCCCACTTTCTTTTAGACTGTCAATTTATTACCTTATCCTTCATCTATTTTCTAACTTTTTCTGCTATAATTTTTACCTAATATATCCCTAAAGGAGGTTTTCATAATAGTAGGCTATGTAACACTAGATAAACCCAATTTATGATTAGTACTTCTCAAGATTTGAATTGTATTTCTGAAGATTTGGGACACTCTAATGTGACTGGATGAAACTATTAACCATAATATAATTTTGGGTAAAATTTGAAGTTAGAATGAAATCGCTAACAAGGTTAAAATGATAGCAATGTTTTTGTGGCAATGTTTTATGAATAGTGATGTTGTTTAAGCTGAATCATAAAATATTTCATTTTTATGCAAAATGACCCATGATTGATAGAACCTCATACTCAAATATTTCAAATAGTAAATTTATATTGGTATTGGAATTTTTAAATATCAAAAATATTTTATAAAAATTGAGCAAAGTTAAAAGCATCGATTTTAATTTATTTTTCATGTTTCTTAAACATGAGTTTTTTAAGGATTCCAATTCATGTTTTAGGAGATTTTATGGGACCCTAAGACATGTTTATTGTGATAATAATGAGATGAAGAAAATTAAAAAAAAAAAGTGTATTAAAGGATAGAAAAATTGTAAAATTATGGCTATTGTATTAAAAGGAGGAGAGTTTTGAGCCATTAGATTAAATGGCCTATAAAAGGGGTTAACATATCTTTTCATCATCAAAGTTGAAATAGTCTATCTTATTCATCCTTCTTAAGAAGTCAACAACTTCTCCACTTTAAACCCTATAATTTTTATTCCTTTCTTGTTCCATTTGAAGACCAAAGCAAGACTTTCAACCTTTTATTTGGCATGATTTATAGTCCCCCTAAGTTAAGAAGAGCAAGAGAAAAAGTTTAGGGGTTAAGATCTTCGAAGTTAGGAGTTTGGATGAATAGTAACCCCAGTTCTTGCAATTGGTTCTTTTCATCAATTGATATTTTTCTATGCTATTTTAAAGTCTCTACAAACATATTCTAAAGTTGATTTTAAGCTTGAATAAGAATGGAACAATTATATAGATTTCCAAAGGTTTTTATGTGTATAGACAAATATGAGAGAGAGAAAGGCAAGGGCAATGAGAACATGTGAAGGGCTCAATTGAGGTCCTAAACTCATTTTGTTTTGTGTATTCAATATAGTATGGCAATTATATGTGTGTACATAAATTAAAGTGTTTATATGTTGGTAATAAATGCATGTTTGAATTGTAAATTGCATATGATTTAGATTGCTTGTGAAATAAAGTTATATTGAGAGTTAAACCATAACTTAAATGAGAGATTTAGGTGGTTGTGTATGAATGATCCACTTGGCTAAATTATGCTAGAAATGATGTTGTGTGTGCACTTTCAATAATGCCTTATTATGTTACATGAATTTAAGCCTATGTATGAGTTAGTGAATTATACATGTACAATTAGTGTTTTTAGCATTGAAATGATGTGATTTTGACATGAAGCATTAAAAATATTTAATATAGATGATGAGATGCATGTGGCATAAAGTATTTAACTTTTATTATTGATACATAATTGTGATATATTTACATTATTATGCTATATGGAATGATAATGACATCTATAAATATGAATGGATGCATGCTTCTAAACATTAGTTTAATTGTGATATAATTGAACATGTAAAACTATTTTTATAAAATAAAAGATAACTTGAATGCCTTTAAGGCATGAGAATTTGAGTGGTGTAAAGTTGAGGCTATAGCCGAATGGCCTATAAATGAAAGTGTGGGTAATTGTAACAATAATGTAATTTTTTATGTGATAATGCTAGACCATGATAATTGAAGCTATGAACTTAATGAAATTTAAGTTCAATCCCTATTATGTATAAAACAATGAATGTACTTCATTTATTTTTTAATGTGCTTAGAGCATATGAATAGTAACAAAAATGGATTTAAAATGATAAATAGTTTTAGTTAGCCTCCCACCCCTTCTTTGTCATTTATTGGGTAAAAGACTTGTAAAGTTCTTACAATTTACTTTAAAGAGGTGAAAAAATTAATAATGGTGATGTCCCATATAAGTAGACAACCTAGCATGGATAGGTTAGCCAATCAACTAGGTAGATTAGTAGCTGTTAGGGAAGTTCAGTGCTTATTTCCAGTCCTACAAGCAAACATATTTGCCTTCAGGCCTTTATTTGATTTTAGACCTTAAGATCAATGTATCGGACCTTTGAGTTAGTGCACCAAACCTTTTAGTCAATGTATCAAACCTTTATGGTTAATGCAAAACCTTTGTGGTCAATGATTCTCGTTATCTTATTTTGGGCACATGTTTTATATATATAGCAAACTAACAAGTATTACATGACTTATCAAAGTCTTAACATGCAAATTAAAATTAAATTATGTGTGCATGTTATGTTGAATTATTTATGGATGATTAATGCTTGTGATGATACTTATAAGCTTGCACACATATGATATAACATGTTATACATGATATGCTTTGAATTTACATAATGGTAATAGTTGAATACATGATTGCATGTGTACGAGTGTAGATACTACATTAAATACACCACTAAGCATTATGCTTAGCACATTATTGTTTTTGTAGTGCATAGGTCAAAGTAACAAGTAAAGCTTAAAGCCTTATCAGCATTGTAGATCAAAATAAAACATTTTTTTTTGTATTTTGATTTCTTTTGTATAAATTATGGGATGTATGCATGTTAGGTGCTCATATGTTATACAAAGGGAATTGGGTCTATACTCATTTTCAAAATGTTTTATAAGTTTTATTAAAACACACTTACTTTTATAATATGTATCTAAACAATATATGATGTTTCTTATTATGTTTATGCTTTTTGAGATGTAGTGATTATTGAGAATGTCTGTTGAGATTTTTAAGTTGATTAAGAGGATCAAATGGTGCTGAGAAATGTTGATTGAACTGTATAAGTGTTTTTGAATTGTAAGTTACTATTCAGTGGGCATAATGTCCTCATACAGCTGTTATGGTATCAAATTTTCAACACATGATTTCCCAAATTATTTTAACTCTTAAAAAGGATTTTTATTAAGTCAAGATTTAAAAGTTCATGCATGCTCAAGTGTTTTCAAAAATTTTTAAATTTACATAGGTTTTTTTAATAAAGTTAGTTTGCATGTCAATTGTTTATTATTTCTCACTTTGGTTAAGCGAGCAAATCAGGTAAGGGGTGCCACAAGTTATGCCCTAAATTTTGCCTAATATGCCCCTTGATAGAGTTCTTCACACTAACAGGCTACCTAACTTTTTCCTAATATGCCACTTAAAGGAGGTTATTAGAATAGCAGTGTTTGTTTACTTTTTTTTATCTTTTTAATGAGGTCATTTGTACAAGTGAAAAAGACCTTGTGCATTGATACCTAATCTTTGAATGATGCATTTTTACTGGCATAACATATTTTGGTTAAGGATCAATCATATCACCATTATACTAAAAGCTAGTTATACAGAGGAAGGTAAGATGTTTTATTTTTAGCTTTTAGTTTATAAGTTGACTTCATTTGGGAAGGTTTGATAGTGGGCTAAGATAGACAACAAGCCAATAAGGCCATGGCTTCAAAGAAGACCTTATTTACAGAAAAAGGTCTTAAGCTCACCATTTAGTAATATGTAGGCATGAAGAAAATTACTGCAAAGACACCTAATGTAATTCAACTTGGTTTAGTTAATTTTTGCATTTAAACATCTTTGACCTCATCATGCTAGGTTCTTGATCAACTAGATACTAGGGTTTTTATGGTTAAATATTTTCTCTCGATGCCTTTAAATTTTGCTTAAGCTAATTTATGGGGTTCCCTTCCTAGCAAAGGATCTCTTTCTCTTTTTCTCTTTCTTTTTTTTATTGGAATCATCCCAGTTGATTAGTGAGATTGTTGAACTTCTCATTCCATTACAATTTCTTCAAAATAAAACAACCTTAATGTGATTAAGGATGTCTTAGCTTGGAGTTTGTTTGAGTAGTTCCCAATTTAAACATTATTTTGAATTTTCATTCTATGGGTAATGCCAGATTTTTTGTATTATCAAATCTTTTATGTAGGCTTTTTTTTTTCATGGGAAGTTTAGCTAAATGGATTATTAAACTTATGATATTTTTAAGGGATTATTTGAAGAACTGGGCTCTCTTTAGGCTATAGAACTTGTTTATAGGAAAAGGCCACCTATATTTAAGGTATAAAGGTGATAATTTTGAGACATTTTTATGTAGGTAGGATTGAGATAGATCCCAAATGGTTTTGAGGCTCAAGGGTAATTTTGGGATGATATGATGGTTATGGGTAAAAGAGTCTTTGAGAATCTAGTTGGCACTACCACCTTATATTTCCTTTGATGACAATCTTAATTGTTTGGATCGAAAACTTGCAAGGACACTTCGTAAATGCCTATAGTGTTAATTACAAAGCTAACCTAAGATTTTTTTTATATTAAAGGTTGAATAAGAGATTGATATATGAATTTCATTAAAAATTTTATGATTTTTTCATCTTTTAAGCTTTTTGGTTACTATCTAAAAGATACACTTTTAAGGTCCAAACTACAAGGATAAAAAACAAAAAGATAAGGGCGATGAGAATAGAGGTTCAATTTTACACCCATTACCTGATCCAATTACTGGACCTAAATAAGGATCAACACATAAAGCAACATCCAAACTTACTTTCTTTAAAAACACATTATAATTGAAAATATTTTTAGAACTTATGTAATAAACCTTGAAAATCTTGTTCAAATAAAATTTCACCATTGTATTTTTAAAAATAGTTTCGAGAATCCTCATGTCAAAATTTTAGTAGCATATCTACATAGGAAAAAGCACTTTTATATCCAGTAAATCTCATTCCTTAACTTCTATTATCCTCTGGTCACATCGAATCATCTAACATCTGAAAAGACAGTTTATGCAATTAAAAGATATGCCATACAAGCATTAAAAGGAAATTTTAACGTGCTTGAAGGTTACAAAATAATTTACAAATCCATATTTAGCCCAATCCCTTATAAGATACATATGAGTTTCTCTATACAATTACATCACATAATTATATGTACTAGACAACAAAATACCACAAGTGTTCTTCTATTTGTTAGTAGTAGCTAACAAGGCTTTAACATTAATTTAGTTGTTTTACCTACGCGTTGCAAAAACACACAATGTGCTAAGAAATAGTTTAGTGGTGCAATCAAGGTAACAGGTGCTATCATTCCATCAATCATCATAAATAATAGTGGCATATCATAAAGATTCAACTTGCTTGATATACAAACATTAAACATGTTTTGTTTATGTAACTTAATATAATAACGACATAAAATGTTCAAAAAAACATAATATCATCCATTAAACATCAAGATTTCACATTATTGAGTTAATGTTTTAAGCTTAATTAATATCCATTTATTATATTCATACTCAAGAAAACATATTTGCTAAGATGGATAATAGGGTCTCGGTGTACCACTAAGGCCCTTAGAACCACATAGGCCTAAACACATCAGACTAAAAGGTCAAAATATCAGAAATAATGGTCAACACACAATAGACCTAAAGATTAGAATGCATCATCAAGCTCGTAAGTCACATCATCATAATATAAAGGTTTACGCATTGCAACTTGAAGGTTATATAGGTATAGAATTACCCTAGCTGTTGCTATTACACCTAATTGATCGATCAACCTATTCAACCTGGTTGTTTACTTTTATGGGTCACTAACCATATTCAATTTTAGTTTCACCTTATTAACATGAGCTAAAGTATATTTTAATGATTTTTTTAGTCAACTAATGATTAGACATGGAAAAGTGTCATTTCTATGTTTTTCATAACCAATTCTTATTAAGCATGTCCATACATCTTTTATCATTAATAAAATTATAGCATAACATGACCAATAACTTACATAGACTCTTAAAATGCATATTTCATCATATTTTATTTCAAACATAATAGTCTTGCACTTTGTCAATATATATCATAATAGTGACACCCCCTACTAGATTCCTGAAGAAACCCAAAAAGCAATGCACTTCACGCCAGGTCACCCATCTTGACTTCTCCCACGGTCATTTGTTTAACATTTATTTATGTTGTACTAATCCATTATATCTAACTCCAAACTCAACTTTGTCTATTCTTATAGCCCATTTAGGTTCATGTTATCATGTTCATACTTTTATAGAAGGATTATAATATATTCATATATCTCTTAAAAGTCTGGTAGCATAACGATTGCTTAGGTTACTATCCCAAAATTTTGCTCAACCTGTAAACACTTTTATAACACTTATCACATCTCTTGGACCCTTTTTGTCCCTTAAATATCAACCTATCATCATCATCTAACACACAATAGACACAGGCGTTAGGCCACAATCAAGAAATCACATAGAGCCTCCTTATGTATGTGATTTGTGAGCCTCAGGCTCACAAATCACATACATAAGGCATTCATACATGCAAGGATTAACAACTGATTATTACCACATAGTCTGTCTGTATATATGTATATAATTACAATTATGTGCCACTTTATATACGTCATATCCATTTTCCCCCACCTAATTACATAGAGTGCAAAACACTATACAAATGTACATTATCAACATTCTCAAAATTGTCCTCTAAACTCTTCACACGTTTTATAAGGCGACGTCCTTGTTATTGGTTCCTGTGCACCGAAACAAGTATGGTGAGTGTAAAATACTCATTGGTGAATTCAAATATTAAAAACATGTCCAGTAGTTTATTCATGCATCATATTCCTATTTTTATCTAATTCTATTATCTAAGTTCAACTTAGAGCCCTAACATGCAAAATTACTATTTTATCCCTAAGGTGTTTCTATATGTAAATTATCCAATTAATCATTACAACTCATATAATTTATGTTTTAGGTCATTATTACTCATTTCATGCACAAACTATACCATTTTATGCCTTTGCATAATATTAGTGGAAAATTACTAAAATGCCCCTATGTTATATTTCACAATCATATATAAATTTATTAATTTTATTTAATTACTTCAGTTGGCCCATCTTAAGAGACAAACTTGATAGACACTAGATATATAGGGAAAAAATAAACTAGTGCAGTTGTCCCTATTTTGAACTTGTGCCGCTGCACCCGCTTGATCAAATTCTGGCACCTAAGGTGCAAATACCAAGCAGTTGTCTGCCTAGTAAACTAGCCTATTTAACTGGCTAGTATAGTGATCCTTCAGGACCTTGGCTACTATACCAACCCTAATTAATGATTTAAGATGTCACAAACTAGTCTGCATAGTAGACTGGTCTATTTGTTCGACTAGTGCAATGGCCCTCTAGGACCTGCGCTACTACACCGACAAGAAAATATACATCAAGTGAATGTCATAGTTAAATATGACTATTCGACTAGTACAATGGTCTAAAATGGACCTAAGCCACTATACAAGCCCTGTTTGAAAGTTAAATAAGATAATAGCTACAAAAACCCCTAAGTTGATCTATCAACACATCTACTGGGTATCTATCTAGTGGACCATTTAACCTCAATCTGTGTCCATTTATTTATTGATTAACTTTTTATAATATTTTAAACTTAAAAATAGACAGTTATAATTTTTACTACATAGCTAGAATTTAGCCCAGTCTAGTATAGCCACAAATAAGTTGTACCAGGTGAATTATTAGGGAATATATTCAAGGATATAATTGCCAATAATCATGTTACATTATGCAAGATTTAATCCTATAAGCATTTCATAATTTTAGGCCATTTACTATTTAGGGGATTTATTGGTTCAGGTAATAGTCATTTTAGGACAATTACAGGTCATTACGATAAGGTTTCACTAAGCTTTTTAGGTCCAATTCACCTTATTTTTCAGTGTAGTTTTAATTATTATTTACATCAGGTTCATAGGCCCTAAGCCAAAAAATTATAGGCCATTTACAAGGCCAAAATATATGTATAAATGCCACTACTGAAGGTTACATTATACTAGCCATTTTAGGCACACAAATTAAGCATATTGTGTATTCACCAACCATAGCCCTTAAAGGCAACTACAAACCACTTTTTAAGCTTCATTTCTAGCTAAGCTTTTAGGATCATTTCAAGTCACGTACATGTTACTTTCTAGCCTACATTACATGCCATTTTAAAAAAACACTAATTAAATTTTTATCAATTCTACATTATGCATTACATGCATATTGTCTCATATCACTCATATACCTAAAGTTTAAACACATGCCATGCTTATCATGCCTCCACCATGGCATCCAAACCTCTTGGCCACTAGGTGATTCCTAGCCAATTACATGCACTTTGACATCACTTATCATACATACATCCTAAACATTACCATGCCAACCTTCACATACACATATATACCATGTATCATCCATGCCATGGCACTACACATACCTTACATATCTCGGCCATAGTGAAATCACCACACACTCATGTATACTTCCCTCTTCTTACATACCATATTACTAATTCATGCATCAAGCACTATATAAGACCATTAAAACAAACTATAGATATTCATAAATTTGACATAACTCTCGGCTACACATACCCTCCATGCCAACATGTATTCTTCTATCAATTTACAAGAAATTCATTACATACTAACCCTAAACTCATTAATTCATACCTCAAGCACCCTAAGCACATATGAAGCATTATTAACATACCCCAAGCATCATGAATACCTCTTAGCTCCTAAATTTTTAGCATCCATATTACCTCTTTTCATCAAGTATCCATACAATTTACATATCAATAAACTATAAACCACTATATCTAAAAGCATTTAACTGTCTAAGCTAGTTTACATGCTTAACTCATTCTTAATCTGAAAGATAGGCTACTAAAATTTTAAGGGCATGAAATGAATGATTGAATTCACTTGCCTCACACTTCAATGAAGGAAGAATCCATACTTTAAGCCTCTCAAAGTTCACTTATTCCTCTTAAATACATATATCACAA
>CANXYI011882017.1:0-12142 GCA_948208565.1 Hura crepitans | reverse complement strand
AGCATTCATAGCTTTTAAAAGTGCTATAAACATCTAACTCAATGCACCAACTACAACATTAGCCTTTTTAGGATGGTAGTCAATCAAATAATCATAATCTTTTATAAGTTCCATCCACCTTCATTATCTAAAAATTAGTTTATTCTATTTAGGGATGTATTTTAAATTCTTTTGGATCTATGTAAATGTAGCACTTTTCACCACAAAAATAATGTCTCTACACTTTTTTAGAAAAAACAATGGCACTAGTTCCAAGTCTCATGTCGAGTAATTTCATTCATGTGGTTTTAGTTGCCTCATGCCATATGCCACTACATTCCTATCTTGCATTAGTACACATGCAAGCCCATTATGATATGCATCATGTAGATTATAAAGTATTGGGGTTGTGTAAAGATAGAAGCTTTAGTCAGCATAGCTTTTAGCTTATCAAAACTAGCCTAGCATTCGTTAATCCATACAAATTTCACATCCTTCTACAATAGTCACATTATCAAGGCTATAATCATAAAAAAGCCTTTCAAAAATCTCTAATAATAACTAGCAAATCCCAATAAGCTTTAAATCTCTATTATATTCTTAGAGGCTTCCACTTTTACACCACCTTGACTTTGCTTAGGTCAACTCTAATGCCTTTAGTTAAAGCAATATGGCCTGTGAAGGCTATTTAATTTATCTAGAACTCACATTTACTCATCTTGGCATATAGTTATTTCTCCCTCAAGATCTACAAAATAAATCTCAATTGTTGTTCATGCTCTTCCTTAGTTTTAGAGTATACTGGGATGTCATCAATAAAGACAACAACAAACTAGTCCAAGTATGGCTTGAAAATCTTATTCATCAGGTCTATAAAAGTTGCATGGGCATTAGTAAACCCAAATGGCAACACTAAAAATTCATAAAACCCATATTAGGTACAAAAAGTAGTCTTTAGAATATTAGATTCCTTAATTCTCAATTGATGATACCCTAATAATAAGTCAATTTTAAAGAACATACTAGCACCTCTCAGTTGATAAAAAAGGTCATTAATCCTTAGCAATGGATATTTTGTTTTTGCTTGTCACTTTGTTCAGCTATCTATAATCTATGCACAATCAAAGTAACCCTTCTTTCTTCTTCACAAATAGTACCAGTGCTTCTTATGGTAAAGTACTCGGCCAAATGAAACCTTTGTCTAGTAATTATTGCAACTACACCATTAAATCTTTTATTTTAGCAAGTGCCATATGATATAAAGTAATAAAAATTGGTGTTATACTAGGATAAACTTCAATTTCAAAATCAAGTTCGTGCTTTGGTGGTAGTCCTAGTTGCTTATTTGAAAATACATTAAAAAATTTTGGTACTACTGATAACTGGTTGAAGCTTAACTTTACTTTATTAATGTTAATCACATGGCCTAGGTATACCTCACATCCTTTCTAGATCAATCACCTTGCTATCATTATTAAAATGATATTAGGCAAAGAATTCTATTTACTAACTACTATCACCTAAATCCCATCGACTATCTCAAATGTGAGCTTTTTTTATTTATATTTTACCAGAGCTTAATGTTTAGACAACCAATTCATACCAAAGATAACATTAAATTCAATGAATGGAAGCTAAATGAGGTTTGTAGGAAATGTATGATCTTAATCTACTAATAGACAATCTCAATGAACTTTATTAACTATGACAAGTTGTCTAATCAAATTGCTAACCATAATATCAATATCCATAGGTTCAGGTACTAAACCCCTATACTATGCTCATGTAGTGCAGATGTATAAATCAATGGATCATGGATCTATCAACCAAAATAGATAAATCATATAAGAGAAAAGTACTAACAAAGACATCAAGTGCCTTTACTTCCTCTTTAGCCCAGATGGCATACTACTCTGCAAGTGCTCAAGCTATCTCTGACTTATGCCAGCTTTATCATTCTTGCTCTCCCTCTATCCTCTACTGGGTGCTGGTGAGAAAGCTTGCAATTGGTTGGCATCAATTTACTTTTTAAGGTAGTCCCTTCAGTAATAGTCTCAGAACCCACATATAAAACACTATCCTCGTTTAAGATGCTAGCAAACTCCTCAATATCTCCTACTACAAGTCCTTCACACTAAAGGTGTACTCTTGGCTATGGAAACTGGTTTACTATTGGCTTATTACTATTATTTAGGCTTGGACAAAGATCCCTGACCCATTCTCTATGTCTAGGCCTACTTCTGGGACTACTATAAGGCCTAATTGCCTTTATATTTCTTGACTGCATCTAGAGTTGAACAGACTTGCCTTATAGTGAAAGGCCTCTTCTTTTGGAAAGTCTCTCTACTTTTTTTCAACATTTCCTCCATGGCATATGCTACTAAGACCAAGAAGGCAAACTCTCTAATCTTGTAAGTACCTATAATCTTGGAAGTAGCTATCTGCATCAAAATCTCTAAATTGAGGCCTTTTTCAAACTTTTTACATCACTACTCTTTAGTAGGAATGAACTCCTCTACATATCTGCTTAGTTGAGCAAAGTCCTTCTCATACTTAAATATTGATCTCCACCATTGTTTTAATTCTAAGAACTCTTCCTCTTCTTATCTAGGTATGTCTTTAAGATATATTTCTTTTTAAACTCCTTGAGGAAAAATTCCTAGGTCACATCTTCTATGGCATTCCATTTCTATGTGGTTTAACGCCAGTGGAAGGCTTCATCATAAAGGAAGAGCTAACACATATCAGGTTCTCATTAAGGGTGCACTATAGCTATTATAAGATCTGAACTATACACTCCAGCCAATACTATACCTTGGCTACACCATCCTCTATTGCTCTTGCAAAATCTAAGGACTTTATCTTTTTTACCCTCTCTAAATAGGTCTTCTGTAATGCCACTAGCTATAGAAGTTTTACTTGGGCTATTGGTGCCTACGGTGGAGTAACTATAGTGGTGGTTTACCTTAGCAAATTAACTATCCATAGCAGTAGCATCATCAGAGCTTGTGTCTATGCTAGACATGCTGCAACACTCAATAATGGGTTACTGAACTCATAGGCTCATGTCTAGTCATTGGTGCATGATTGGCCATTTTTCCCCTTCTCTTAGTGGGGTGTGCTCACTTATCTTTGTTTATTACAAAAGAAAATATTATCAGCCTTAAGTAGTTTAACTTTACATGACATAAAACCCTAATCAGTGGCACTCATGTATACTACACCTAATAATGCTTAAACCTACTCTAATACCACCTATTGTGACACCCCTAACCCGATCTCATATTAGACATGAATAAGGGATATCATGTCACCATCTCAATATTTACTTAAAGCCTTTCCTAGCTTATTCTCATTATATGTTATTAGCATGAATACAAGTTTATTTTAGCTAATTCATTACAGTGACATTTAAGCCAAAAATCCAACAACATAATGATTATTTGGGTGAAAAACCAAAAATTTTAAACCTACAAATAACACTCCTATAATTATTCTCATTCACACCTTATCATCCTAGACTATATTGGTCCTCCAACATTCTTATGTCATCTTTTTTGCACAATCATCATAATCTCAAAGTCAAGCATGCAACATATAGGTCATACATCTTAATTCCATACACATTATAACCTATTTTAATATTTACAAGCTACTGTATAATAAGTACTCCTAACTGGCCCCAAATCCTCTATACAAACTAGTGCCTCTATATAATATCAACTATAAAATGAACCAAAAAAAATATCCAAAAGAGGATAAGCTGCTATAATGCTCGCTAAGGCTAGATAGTTATCTACTATCTACTATCTACGCATCAAGAAATAGATAAGTTAATGTAAACTTAGTGGTTAATTCAATGACACAAGCATTAATTTAAATTTACATGCATTATGCGTTAAACGAATATGTTATATACACGTAACTATCCTACCATCAATTTAAATCACTAAATATGTATTTAGCATAACTAACTACCCTAGTAAATCTATGTCACCATGTTAGAAGTCGTAATTAAGTTAAATACTCATGTTTTAATTTGACGTATATCATTTTACAATTATATAGTTTCATATTAGAATACTGTGTTCATTTTACTTTTATGGCCTATTCTCAGAAGACAACACTTGTAACAGTAGATAGTGGGATCAAAACCTATGCACTAGCCCACATTATGGACCTCGGTAGCTATACCTACACATATCTTTTCAATAAGGAACCTCTTAATATTAGAATGGCAAAGATAAGTCCTACTAAACCTCTCAATAATAGGATAATAGGGGTCAGCCCTAATGGACCTCCTAATACCTTATCATTAGTGAATAGCAAAGATTTGCCCTATTGGACCTCTTAATATCCAAAGCAATATAGGTAGCAAGGATTAGCATAAGTGCACCTCTCAATACCTAAAATTGTGTAGTGTTCATATCTAAAAACTTTGTGGCTGCACCTACCATACAATACAAATAGGGAATGATCCACACTGAGCAAAGTCACTAGGTATTGCTAACTCTCTATTTATCCGATCAACCTATCTATTAGGTGGTCTAGCATGTATGGGCTAGTCTAAATCTACTCTTAAGTCCATTATTTAATCATTACCATTTCATTTCTTTGTGATTCATTTTATGACCCATAAAGTCATACACACATATTTTACTTAACCATTTGTTTAGCCATCTAAATAATGTCTCATCAATATTTTATTTCATTGCTATCCTCTCACTAGTATCGCATAATAAACCACAATAATAGGTCTTATTTACCTTGTTACAGTTTCATACATTACTACACTCGAGTGTGCCAAATAGTCAAGATAAGGACTCTTCTTCTTTATCATACCATTACATTGCCATTGTGTACATGCATTCCAATTTTTGTTAATTCATTATGCTATGTACAATTACCTCACATATTAAATTTTATACAAACCTTAACCTTGGTATAGATGGCATGCATACTTGTTTCCACCTCTATGCATATTATTTTACCATTATGTCTACATGTACACACACATAATAATTCACCTCAATTATGCATTCTATTCATATTTACTACTAAATAACTCATTCATTGTCTCATTACATGCCATGGCTCACACATGCACACATATGTATAAGAAGTCACAACCTTCAGTCACTTCACACTCACCCATATGCACATTATATTTCAACCATTTCTTTATGTATTCATGTTTATTTTCCTTATTTCATCTCATACACACATTTACCATACACATGAATGTCCATATAAACATAAACCAACATTACTATACATGCACATTATATGGAATGCCTATGTGTCGAGGCTTTATGAATAATGCCACTAAGTCTAGGAAGTGTGCCTAAGGTATTGAGGCAGTAATGTTAGTCATGAAACATCGAAGGTCTCTAAACTGATGAAAAGGCAAAATTTAAAAATTTAGTAGAACTAATAACTTATTTTAGGTAATAAGTTATTAATCTGCGGGGTTGAACTGAGTTAGGTAAGGAATAACCCAGGATTTGCTCAGACTAACCTGAAAAAGTCATACCCTAAAGCTAAAAAATTCCACTAAGTTCATTAGTGAAAGAAAATTTGAATTTCAATGTCGTTTGTAAATTCTTATAATTTTTAAGGTTGGCATGTAAATCGAGGTAGTTTGAAAACTACCCTATCGATGGATTTTGGTTGTAAACGTTTATGATCATGTAAAGGGGATTATGTGAGTAATTTTAAAATAAACAACATAATTTTTTGAGGTCACTATGATTTTTTATGAATATCTCAAGTTTCTATCAAATTTGAGCTACTTTGGGAAAGTTTAGGAGGTCATGGGACCCACTTATACCATGCTAGCTGGCCTAAGGGACCTTACACATGTCAAGTGTGTCTTGCCAAGTAGCAAATTCCACTCACAAAAGAAGAATTTTCTTTTCTTCTTACTGTTGGAACTAACGCCACTAAAGGAGGAAAACACCATTTTTATCATCTTCTTTAGTTTGTTTTAGAAAACTAATTTCACTAAAAATCATGCTTATGTGTTAAGGTAATTATGAAAGAAGACGTATGGAAAAATAAGCTGTCATGATTTAATTAAAAATCACTAAAGGTCTATGGCTTAGAAGGCATTTTAGTAAGGGTGTAAAGTGAGTTTTCATGTGTTTTTCTTAATTTCCTTAGTAATTTATGGGTATATTTGAATGTCCATGAGGTCTAAGTCCTAATAAGGTGTGTGGTGTGTGGTTTTAAGGGAATTAGAAGACAATTGGCTAGAAGAAAGGGGGGAAATCTTTCAAGAATAGGGCTTGATTTATGAGGACTTAAAGGCTTAAAATTAGTGGCAATTCTATCTCCAATTGATTAAGGTAAGTGAACTCCTATATTCACTTCATGCCTCTTTAATTTCATGGTTAGAATAGGGCCTTAAATGTGGCTAGATTGGGTTTATAATATATGACTTTACTTGAATTCCTATGGGGTATAAATTTAAAGGATGTTAGTTAAGTGTTACATTAAAATTGCCTTATGAATGTTTGGATTACTTGTTAGCTAAGGGGTCTATATGGGTTAAGTGTGAGTATATGATAGCTAAATATACTGTTTGCATGATCATTGAGGTTTTGGGAGTGATTGGTGATGGATATTAACTTGAATAGGTTGATTGGTATGTGTTTGATAAGGTGTTAGTCAGTGGCCGAGAGGTAGTGAGTGGATTGTGGTGTGTGTTTGTGAAGCTTGATGTGATAGTGATAGTTTTTAGCATTGAAATATGGTGAAGTACTTAAGAATAGTATGAAAAGCATATAATAGGCATGAGGTATAGGTCTGGCCGAGAGCCTTAGTATAGGTATAGGCATATGGATTGCTTGATGTCATGGCTAAAATTATGTTTAAAGTTCATTGTAAATGTATATATAGATGTTGTGTATATGTAGCTATTTAGTTTATCATGTGGATAAATGTTGTACACTAATGATCAAGCTTGCCTAGCATGTATATTAGGCCTATATTATATAAAATAGTGGTTTGGCATGTATATTAGTCTTAAGGGATATGAAACAATCATATGTCATGTCATTGGCTTAATTTGAGAATTAACATGGTATAAATGGATGTATATAATAAATTATGATAAATGTAAAAGTACTTAAAATATGGGCTTGGAAAGTGGCCTAAAATGTGACCTAAACTTAAAATGTGAAGTGAACTTGAATTAGCCTAAAATGTGCCTAAAAGGGCTATGATATTGTGATTATGTGGCATTGCTTGAAAGCCTATGATTTGGACTTGTAAATGGCCTAGAGAATGAATGGCTTTAGGCTTATGGAAAGTATAAATTTTTTTAGTGTAAACTGCACTAAAAAAGACTAAGAAATGAAACTAGAAATGACTATCACAAAATAAAGAAATGACCTATAACTATTCAGAATTGACCATTACCTAAACCAAAAACATGCATGGATAGTAAATGGCAACTAAATAGGAGTTACATATGGAATAAAATCAAGGATAATATGGCTTAAACATTGAACAATATATAACCTAAAAACATAATTAGAAATTCACCAGGTACTGTTCAATTATGGCTATACTAGACCGGGCTAAAATTGAATTGTGCTATAAAATTTATATATATCTATTTTTCATTCAATAATATTATAAGAAGTTAATTAGTAAAAAAAATAAACATAAATTGAGGTTAATTGCCTATTAGTTAGATACCCACTGGATGGGTTAACCAGTCAACTTATGGATTTAGTAGCTATTACACTATTTGATTTCTAAGCTAGGTCAGTACAATAGTCTAGGTCTATTTTGTGGCCATTATACTTATCTATTAGATAGACAATCATGTGCTTCTACACACTTCATGCAATTTTCCTAATTATAACGGTGTAGTGGCATAGGTCATGGAGGGCCACTATACTAGTATGTTAGACAAACTAGTTGCTAGGCAGACTCGATTATGACATCATTGATCTTTAAACAGGGCTAGTACAGTGACCAAGGTCCTGGGGGGGCCATTATACTACTCTATTAGATAGGCAACATCATGTTATTTACACCTTTGGTGCTATACTTGATCAGCCAATGCAGCGGTCAGCGTCCAGAATATGGATCATTGCACAGTATTTTATTTCCCTCTAGGTCCAGTGTATTTAAGTGTCGTCTATCTAGTCGGGCTTGTTAAGTTAGTTTAATATACCGCATATGCATTAATGGTGATGTTAAAAATAATAAAATGCATTATTTGAAATAATTATTTGAATAGTACTTTCATATACATATTTAGGGGCATTTTTGTCATTTTCTCATATAAGGACTTTATTGACTGGATAGCTGAAATTTATTAATATTATTATTGAAAATGGCCTAAACCAATAATGTACTTATTTTTAAATGATTAAATAAATGGTTAGCTAACATGTACTAGCGCAAGGGTATTTTGGTCATTTGATACAGATAATTTAACTATTGGCTTAATAAACTAAATTAAATAATATTAACTTTGTATATGCATGAATAAACTAAATAATATTAACTCTATATATGCATGAATAAACTATTTGACATGATTTAAATGCTTGAGTTCACAACTGAGTATATTATATACTCACCGCACCTATTTTGGTGTGTAAGTAACAAGAATTGAGAGATAGCCTCACAAAGCACGTAGTAAAAGTTTAGAGGATCAGCTAGAAGATTATTATGTTTTAGTGTATAGTTTTGCACTCAATGTAAACTTACAATATGTATGTATGTGTGTGTGTGTGTGTGTGTATTAGTGTAAATTATGTTATGTAATAAGTCAGTTATTGTATTTTGTGAACATATGGTTTTATTCATGTGATATTTATGATATGTAAGCCTGATGCTCTAAAGCTATAAATATTCTGATTATGGCTTAAGGCTTATTTGAATGCACTGATAGACTAATGTTGTTAGATTGATATCTAGGGGACCAAAAGGGTTAAAGAGATGTGGAAATGAATATATAAAACAATTTTTAGAGGTTTAAAATTTTTGGATACTGATCGGACAGCTGTTATGCTACCAAATTTTAGGAAATATCTGAATAGTGGTTAATTAACTATTTATGGCTTGAATAGACTAGCATAACCTTAAGCTAAGCCTATAAAAAGGTTGAACATGATTTGCAATTAAGTTGAATCAAATAATAAGTGATTAGTAAAAGTTAAATGAATGAACCTAAAAGGCAATTTCAAAATGGGTGACCTAGTGGGAAGTGCACCGGTTATTGGGTTTCTTCGGGAATCTAGTAGAAGGTGTTACACTTGGTGGCATCAGAGCATAGGTTTAATGTATTGTTATACTATATGAGGCTAATAAGTTATTACTTTTGCAATAAATTTATGGCTAATTAGGTACCCAAAGTATGTTATGCTCTATGAGGTTAATAGGTTATTCCTTTTGCAATAAATGTATGGCCATTTAGGTACCCAAAGGAGGGGCCAAAGAGGTGGCTAGTTTTACACCCATAACTATATAGGGGGAAAGCAATGCATCAATACCTAAACCTAATGATGTTACATAGTAGCCATAACCATAAATGCCTAGTCAATAGCAGGTAAAATCATCTCTTACTCTATTATGGCAAATAGTGGATTTGCTCAGAACCATTTCTGCTACTACTATTCCACCTTCACCTTCTCCTGCTCTAGTACCACCTCCACCACTAACTCCTCCAAAAAAAACACCCTTAGAAAAGTTAAAGAAAATGGGAGATATTTATTTCTTAAAGAGGAAGGAAGATAATGCTACCAGGGCTGAGTACTGGCTAGATAGGACATTTAGAATTTTTATCCAACTAAAATGTACAAAAGAAGAAAATTACAAGTATGCCACTTATCTCCTTTAGGAAGAAGCTTATAGTTGGTGGAACACTATCAAGAGGAGAAAAGCACCTATAGACTTGACCTGGGAGTTTTTCCTTAAGGAGTTCAGGAAGAAATATATACTTGACTCATATAAAGATAAGAGGAAATAGGAATTTCTTGATTTGAAGTAGAGAAGAAAGACTATCATAATATGAAAAAGAATTTACCAAGCTACTGAAGTATACTGAAGAGTTCATTCCTACTAAAGAAGAGAAATGTAAGAGATTTCTTATGAGGCTAAATGTAGAATGAGAATGCAAATAGCAAACCCTAGAGAGAAATATTTTGTAGTACTAGTGGTAGCTGAATATGACATGGAAGAAATAATGCAAGAGAAGAGGGATTTCTTTTAGAGAAAGGGGTAATTCACTATGGGACAATCCAGTACAGTGTTAGGGGATACCAAGAAAAGAAGAGAATGACAATCATAGACACAGTCATGACCTATACCTTAGTCTAAGTTAGGGTATCACGGGTAGAGACAAACACATACCTAGAGATCTAGATAAGCCTTAATGAGTAGACCTCGATTGCATCCTCAAGCTAGTAGTGCTCTTGGCATAGCCGGTGATAGAAGTGGACCCCCAACTTGTAATAATTATTAGAAGAGACATTAGGGGCAATGTAGATTGGCTAAAAAAGGAGAGTGTTTTAATTGTGGTGCTAGAGGCCAATACAAAAGAGAGTGTCCTTAGAGATAGCTAGAGGGTGCTCAGGCTTAGGCATCAACATTTCTACCTTAGAGTAAGGGTTAGAGGCAGAATAGAAAAGAGTAACCTAGTGGTAGTAAGGGTACAAGGTCTGAGGCTCGTGCTCCAGCTAGACAATATTTTGTGAGAGCCAGAGAAAAGGTTATAGCACCAGACATTATAACTGGTACTTTTTATTTATTTGACATTCCAATTTTTGCATTAATAGACCCTAGTTCTACTCATTCATATGTATACACTGCAAAAGCATAGAATAGGGGTTAGAGCCTGAACATGTTGATATAGATATCAGAGTCAATAATCCTATAGGTCAAAGTGTAACTATGAATAAGGAATATAGGTAGTGTCCTCTAGTCATTCATGAACATCAATTTTCTTCTGATTTGATTGATCTACCATTCCAGAAGTTTGATATGATACTAGGAATGGACTAGCTGACTGAGCATGAAGCCATAATTGACTGTAGATATAAGAAAGTGCTCCTCTAGATTACAAAGGGATAGATAGTGATAGTGGATGGTGAGAGAAGTCTTTTAAATAATCTTATCTCCACTGCTATAGCACAGAAACTTTTCCAAAAGGGATGTAAAACTTATCTAGCTTATATCATTGACATGAATACTTCCAACTCCAATCTTGAACATACCCCAATTGTTTCTAAATTTCATAATGTATTTCTAGGTTACCACCTTAGAGAGAACTTGACTTTGAAATTGAGGTATATCCTGGTACAGCTCTAATATCCTTTGCTCTTTATTGAATGGCACCTATTAAACTAAAAGAACTAAAAATACAACTACAAGACCTATTAGACAAGGGTTTAATTAGACCCAGTATATCTCCTTAAGGAGCACCTATGCTATTTGTAAAGAAAAAAAAATGGGTCGCTCCAACTGTATATTGATTACAGGCAGTTAAACAGCATGACTGTGAAAAATAAATATCCATTGCCCATAATTGATGATCTTTTTTATCAATTGAGGTGTAGGTGTATTTTCAATAATTGATCTAAGATTTAGGTGCCGTAAATTGAGAATTATGGAATCTGATATTCCTAAAACTACTTTTATAACTTGGTACTGGCATTAGGAATTCCTAGTGATGCCATTTGGGCTCACTAATGCACCAACAGCATTTATGGACCTAATCTATAGGGCTTTCAACCTTATTTGGATTGTGGTGGTGTTCGTAAATAATATTTTGGTTTATTCTAGAAACAAGGAAGAACATGAACAACATCTCAGGGTTGTGTTACAGACTCTGAGGGAGAAACATTTATATGCCAATATGAGTTTTGGCTGAATGAAGTTGCATTTTTAGGACACATAATTTTAGTAAAAGGGATTAGAATTAACCCTAATAAAGTAAAGGTATTGTTAGAATGGGAACCACCTAGGAGTGTGATAGTAATAAGAAGTTTTTCTAGGATTAACAAGGTACTACAAGAGATTTGTAAAAGGGTTTTCTATCATTGCCACTCCTTTGACTAGATTGATCAGAAAAATGTAAGATTTGAATGGGATGATAAATTTCAATAAAGTTTTGAGAAATTGAAGAAGATGTTAATAAAAT
>CANXYI011882014.1:0-11092 GCA_948208565.1 Hura crepitans | reverse complement strand
TTTACCTCTTTCTCTTTTTACCTTGTTTTGATTTTTTTTTAAAAAAAATTTAAATTTTTATTTTTTTATACTTATGTTTGTTGTTTTTTTGTAAAAATTGTGTTATGCTTTTTCTCCTCTTTTTTTTTTTTTTGCATTTTTTCCATATTCATTCTATTATGTTGCCTTTTACCATTTCCTTTGAATTAACTCTTATACCAATTATAAAAAAAAGTGTTATTCTTATAAAATATATATCTTTATGCTATTTTTAGTCTATTTATCGGTTCATTTGGATCGATTAAAAAAATTTGTTATCAAAAATTTGTGTTAGATTGTTTTAAATCTATTCTTTCATTTTTGGACATGCCACCTATTGCTTCGGATCTCACTTGACTAATTTCAAAAAAAAAAATAGATCTAAATTTATTTATCCTTATAAAGTTTATTTTAAATTTTGGATTTGGCTTGTTATTCTTTGAGGCCTACTAATGAAATTTGTGGATCTATTAAACTTTTTATATCTATGTTTTATTTTTATGATTTTTTTAGAATTGTTAGATCTACTTTTTTTTTATCTGTGATTATACCAGTTTTAGAGAAAATGAAAATGAAACATTCTTTATTATTCCTTCATTATTTATCCAAATGATAAAAATAAATTTTTTATAAACAAATTCCTAATTTTATTAATAAGGATTGATTTTTTTTTAAAAAAATGCCAATGAGGAATGGGACTTTATTTGATCATTTGCCCTTTAAGATGTACAATAATGACACACTATATGTTTTTTAAGTTTTTATGAAGCTACTTTATGTATACTACACTAGATCTAAATTTTCACCAAAGTGTTTTTTTTATTTACTTTTTAATATGAAGATGGATCTTTAAATAGAAGAAAAATAACAAGCAATAATTAAATAAAATTCTAAAGGGACAAAATAAATAAACTTAATTGAATGTTTTCAATAATTGTAAAAAGCATTTTAGAACCATAAAGATGAATACTGTTAATGCTAACAATTATTGTATCTGTTAAAGAAAAATCAATGCTGACCCTTTTTAATGAACTTTAAACCATCAATATGTTTCTAGCCTTAATAAATTGTACATTGATTTTGAGATTATATGCTTCACTTCTATTATTGATTATCCTCAACTGTTTCCACCTTCTCATTCTTGTGTGTCTTGTTTTTCCTTTTTTTTCTCCCTTCCTATTGTCTCTTCCTTCGTGCCCTTTATGCTTCTAATTAGTGGGCTTTTATAGTGAAAAATTCACTGTACAAGCACAATATTTAGGTATGGTGCAAATCTTAAGAAAATCACTTTTTGATTATTTTATGATGGTTATTTCTAATGTTCAAAAATTAATTTTTTCCTTTGGACCCCTGTAGGTGCTCATTGTCATCCAAACTCTATAAGCAAGCCTTTTTAATAGGGTTTTCAATTTTTCCTTTTTATCTATATTAGACTTGTAGACTTGGAATAAAGTTGGCCCAATTTATCTTTAGTCTATAAATAAATTAGACTCAAGCCTCTAAGCTTAAGAATATTTATTTAATTCTATTCTTTTACTGATCATAGGCTATTAGCCCAAGAACCTAACTTAAATTTAGGCCTTAAGCCTAACATATCATGTAAAAAAATTGAATTCATTTATTTATTCTATAATTTATAAAAAATGGAAATGGGTCTAAATTGGATTAACCTGATAAGAACTTTATTCGGGCCTCAAGTCTAATCCAACACCAACTTTCTTAGAATTCTTTTTATTTTCTATTGTATAGGTTAACATTGGGCTCAACATAACCAAAGCCAACTGTAACTCTTAGAAACCTATAATAATAAGAAAAATGGGCTCAGCCTTGGGTATAATTTGATTTTTGTTTTATTTATATATCTCTCACATAATATTATCGTTATTATTTCTTATTAGTAATCTAATAGACTTAATAATTTGAACTAGGCCATGACTTAGCTCAAAATCAAATGTTAAACATTTTATTATTTATTAATAATGACATTTAAATGGCATAATATACTAGAAGGAAAATTATAATAATGATAACAATAATAAGATTATTTTTTACCTTCTAACACACTGAACACAAGAGACACTAGCAAAAACATAAATAAAAATTATGACACTATTCATAAAAGGAATAATATTAAGGAACAATCATCTAATGCAATGTTTCCTTATTATTTTGTTCATCTCTAGCAAATTGAACACCCTGGACAAATTGGGTGTCCATAGCTGCTTCTTTTTTTCACTCTTCTAATGGAATTAAAAGTGTGCAAAAAAAAAAGGCTTGACCCATAAGGTCTAAAATCTTATCTTATAATAGGCTCACTTTAATTGGTTTGATTTTTAAGGTAGTACCCCACTTTCTAATGGGATCGATTGATAGGGTCAGAAATCCTATCTTTTAATAGGCTTGACTTGAATAGTTTAATTTTCAAGACAATACCACACCTTTTAGTAAGTTTGACTAATAGGTTTCGAAATCCTATATTCTAATAGGCTCAACCTAAATGGTTTGATTTTCAAAACAGTACCCCTACCTTCTAATGGGTTCGACCAATAGGGTCTGAAACCCTATATTCTAATAGGCTCAACTTGAATGTTTCAATTTTAAGGCAATTATAGACAAAGGTTCCTAGGGCTCCCGTGTTCGAGTTGTCTAATGATGAACAAAGGCAAAAAAAATTCTAATAAATAAGAATGCTATTATTGAGACTCGAGAAAATAGTTAATTTTTGATTATGGACTTTAACCTAGCTCGATAAGCTGGCGGTATGGGGGGTGAAGCTCCTCGCAGTACAGAAAAATTTTCAAAAAATATCAATTAAAAATAAAAGTTTTTATTTCCATTGTTCTGGGGCAAAACGGCATCATTTTGTTGCCCAAAATGGCTGTTTTGCTCAATCAATTCACTTTGCTGAAATAGCCATTTTTGGCTCCTAATATGGCGTCATTCATTTGAGTCCCAAGAAAATTCCTAAAAAGGTTAATGAAAACAACCATTTTAATAGTTAAAACAATTGTTTCACTTTGGGAAATTGTCATTCTGTCCAAGAAAATGCCTATTTTCCTTAAGCTAAAATGGCCATTTTTAGCTTCGATTTTTGTGTATAAAAGGCGAACTCCATACCCGTCTTAGAGATCGACTTTTCTTGGTAAGTGTATACTAAAAAGATGTGAAAAACACTTTTTAAAGACCTTTTTCTGATTTTTAGAGTTTGTTTTAAAAGCTTTTTACCCATTTTCTCTCGAGTTCATTCCTAAAAGCAATTATACACAGTGGGTCAACCAACCTTTCTCATTCTTTTTTTCTTTTCTTTTTTTTATCCATTTACTAGTTAGATACAATAACTTACTATCTGTATATCATTGTTGTTATATTTATTTAATTGTTTATTTTATTTTCTTCATTAATTATTCTATTAATCTTTTTATTTTTTTTCTTTATACTAACATTATGTTTTGTTGTAATGCGAGTTGTTTTATCTATTAGAATTTGTTTAATCTTTCTTTCTACCTTTTCATCAAACATTAGTGAAGTAATCCTTTATCATTCCTTTATTTTTTTTATCTCTTTTATTTTCTGGTTATTCTTATTCCTTTATTTACTTTCTCCTTTATTTTCTTTATTGTTATTTAATTTATTTATTTTATTATTTTTCAGTTAGATTGTATTTTTAGGTAATTTCCATGTAATATTTTTATTTTTATTTTTTGGTTAAAAAGTATTGTAGGTAATTTTCATGTAATATTTTATTTTCTTTTTTAGTTAAAATGTATTTTAGGTAATTACCATGTAATTTAATTTTCATTCTGATTATTTCCCTATATATTTTGTGAATGTTGTAATAGGTAAAAAATGATTTTTACACGTCATAAAAAATAACCAAATCTTTTTATACCTAATTAATTAGTCTTTTCCTAATAAAACGGGTTTTGATTTTTCTTTAATAAAAGTCACATAAAATAAAATTTATTTTCGAAAAATTAGCATGTGAGAACCAAAGTTCTATAAATAATCAACTACCCGATTTTATGTATGATATTTCTTTAATTTTAAGGACTTTATTTATTGTTGTAAATATGTTTTATTATTCCATTATGTGATAATGTGATTTATTTTAATTCTAAAATTTACTTGAGAAAAAGGATAAAATTATAAATTTAATATAAAATTCATATTAACTTGAGGTATAAATAAGAGTAGGGTTTTGAACTACTCTGGTTTTAGCTCTACAAGGTATTTCCCAACTCTAGTTGGGTGGCAACTCTGACCATATGGCACCCAACTCGCTCTTTCTAGGCTAACCAAATAGGAATGGCTAAGGATTCTTGTAATTTCCTTCTTATCTTTTAGGACTCAAGAGGTGAGATTTAAGTCGAGTTTTTGGTTGTTTTAGTTTGACTGGCCTTAGAAAGGAAGGGACACAAACATGCACCAACATGAAAATGTGCACCGAAGTGCCCTAGCAGCTGTTACCTCCTTAGTTGACCAGTTAACCTATCTAGTCTAGATTGTCTAACCCGTATAGGCATTATTTAATCTCATTATGTTCTATGTCATGCATATAATTTTCATATACCTTTAGCTTATTACTAATTATATCAAACTATCCCATTTCATTTATATTCAGTTATCTTTTTAATTTCATTTATAGTTCCCCCTATCCTACATTGTTCAACATACACAATGCTAAGACATAATTTTATTAGTATTTGTTATTCCCTTCTCATTATGTCTATTCCAATTGCATCTATATCATACTACTCTCAATGTAGCCTTCATACTAGTGCCATATTTCTATGAGTTTCTAACAATTCTAGTTAATCCTACATTTGTATATATCTAACTCATATATTGCACAGTCACTTGATTATCATAATATACTTAAATCCTTTTTATACATGCAAGTTAAATCATTCCATAATTTATGTTTGCTTTGCATCCCTTATATACTTGACATATGCATTACTTCCATAGTTAACATAGTTATCCTCGCACACATTTCCCAACATGTCTCTGGGTCATGGTATATTATACCTTCGTGTACATTCAGTTTCATGTTATATGTTCTTTAGTTTTGAAAGGCATCCTACTGGTGTTGGCTACCATTATTCCACGTTATGCCCTTTACAAACTTAGACATAACCATTACTTTCTTAAGCATACCATTCGATCTAAAGGCCTCATCATACTGACTCATCCTTTATGAACTTAATTCATGTTAAAATTATATAATTAAGACCTTTAAGATCTAATTATATTGACAATCAAACTATACATAAGCACACATACATGAGATGTACAATTTCAATATTAAGATCCATACTTGAATTCTTAATTTTGGCGAGTTTAATACCTCCTTTATGTAATGTATCTACTCATTCACACTTATAATTCCACATACTCATACTAGGTAATTAATTTAAGAAATAAACATATGTTTGAGCACATGTATTACATAACTAAAATAGTAACTTAAACATTTTAATCCTTGAATTCGGCATTTACAAAGCATAATTCTTTAAATGCACTTAGTTATTTCCATAAGCCACATAGCATAATCCTATCAATTACCTAAACTCAAACCATATACACCTAAGAGTTATACCAATTGACCATGATGTGTTGCTAACGATAAACTCATTTGTAGTTAAATTTTCACTTTCATAATATTATACTCATCTATTTGACACTCATGTCTAATCAATTTAAACTTACTTGTACATCACGAATAAGTTACGTTATTTACATGTATAAACATTCATTTAAATATGTAGACTTTCATAACTATTTAGTATCAATTAGTTCTCATCATGCCATATGCCTCATAAACACATTATTTACCTAATTTAAATTGATTTATACATATAAGTCTAGTTTAAAATTTTATGCCACTTAAAGTTCATAGGCTACTATTTACTCATCAATTGAATTCCTTCTTAAATTATGTAATTGGCCTATAATAATGCTATTATGTCATTTATTTAATTTACCTCTTACTTGCCTTTATTAATTATACCAAACAAGAATACAACATACACTTCAAATCTCAAACCATACTCACATACAAGTATATTTCAAGGAGTGCACTTACATGGCTGCTGATATACCCAATTTAACTTCTTACACATCAACTTTCATGCTTTAAATCCCTACTTAGCATACACATAGCGTATGTTTCATCAAATATATGCACCTATTTGTCTGACTTTCCAATTTTCCTCTCAGTTTGCCATTTTCCTCCTCAAGCTACACTATTTCCATTCATTTAAAGCCAATAGACATGAATTATAACATATATAAATGCTACATACACAATTTATGTATTTAGATACATAGAGGCACATGTCAATTATGAGAATTCACACACAAGGTGTATTCCATTAAATAGATGTACCTTAATGCCAATTTACCTTCCAAAAGCTTGTCTTTACTCTTTCTTATATTTTCCTTTGGCTACTCCTTATTTCCTCTCAATTTTAAAAGCATCTTCAACTTTCTTTTTCTCATCCCTTATCTACTGTGATTTTTTGGTTTTTACAGTAGCAATCTAACCGGCATCTTTTTGCTTTTTTATTATTGTTATCAGTTGAATCTAAACATCCCTTTCCTTACTTTAAATCTACTATAAATGCTATTACCCTGATTAATTACTATAGCTTAAAATCACACTGTAGTCGAACCACCACTTAATTCCCTTGCAACTTCTATCTATCGACAAAGTGGCAGTGGTAACAACAGCAATTTCTACTACCGTATTAGGCCTGCTATAAATTTTAGAGACTAAATCTCCATCTTCGATAATGTCTCTCCCTTATTAATTGCCTCTATTCCTCTTTTTTCAATTTAATTCCCATCGAAAGTGATAACAATAGTGTCACACCTTAACTTTTAGTCTAGTTTTCATGAGGCTAGAGTGGAAATTAGAAGAAAAAGTGGGAAATAAAATGAACATACGAATCGAGTAAAGTCGATTAGTATGAGTAACGAGGCAAAAATTAAACGAAATGCAAAATGGAAAATTCACTATTCATGGTCAAAAAGAGGAGACACATATAGGAGTAATGAGAAAGTGACAAGTGGCATAGTAATGATGAGAAAATGTGAGAAAAATAATGTTCGAGAGCAAGCCCCGGTGAATAGTGCCACCCAGGCTGTGAATAATGTCCTCAGGCCAAATAGAGCTAACCCGACCAAAAATTAGTATTTATTATAAAATGCATTATAGTGAAATTTGAGAAGCAATTAAGGTCATATAAGGGGTTAAAAATTGAAAACGAAATTTGAATTTATAGTGTAATATGAATAGTAACCCATTAAAAGCTGAAGGGAGAAATTCAAAAATGATCTTAAAAAATTATGTAAGTGGCACATCTTGATGGTCAAAAATTATGAGGAATCCAAAAATCACATTTTTGGAATTTTTTTAGCAAGGGAGCTATTAGAAAAAAAATTAGGGAATTAAATTCAATTGAATATATACATTTAAGGAAAAATGGTGGAATTAATGATGTAAGGAGTAATTCTAGCCATTGAATTAAATAGTAATAGGATTAATCTTGGCCATCTAAGTGGAATTAAGTGGAGTGATTAGGTGTAAAGGATTAAAAGATAATTTTAAACTAATTACATGTGGAAAAATCCCATCCATCCAAGTGTAAAATGCTACTTTTAATCCTAGCCATCCATCCCATGTAAAATTACCCAAATAATTATATTTAATTCATTTAGTTTATAGGCAACACTCCTCCAAAACCTCTCATTGTCAAAATTTCCCTCATGAGTTCCCTCCCCCATTTTTTTCATCTCATTACACAAAATAATCACTAAATATTACAATTAAAGGATTATTCTATCCACCTTTTTATGCTAGCTACCCAAAAATCCATGGAAGGAGCAAGAAATTAAAGGAAGAAAAGAGGTGTTAGGCAAGGGTTTATATCATTCCCATAGTGATAAGTGGTTTTTAACCCAAGTAGATTAAGTGGTTTAATTAAGGTAATTAGGTGATAGTTTATAAGTATATAATGAAATTATGTGATTAATGTTACTTTTAATGGACTTTTATGAGGAAATTCATTTATGGAGTTGATGAAAATGGAGGAAGGATGATGATAACATGGAATTAAGCAAGAAGAAATGGTGGGTTAGTGGACTTAAGCACATGAGGTATGTGTATTCTAAATTATGGTTCATATATGTTATGGTTCATATAAAGTATGATTAATATATTATTATGGATGGATAAATGTGTGGATAGAATTGATATAAAGTTTATGTTAGGATATTTAAGAGTGAGAAAAATAAAGAAAAGAAGGAATGAAATTTAATTAGTATGAATTTACATTATTTAGAGAAGTTTTAAGAATCGTATATGTTATGGAAGTTGTTAGTTTGGCTTGAACAGTTATTTGGAGTGGAAACTAATTAAGAGACATAAATAGGATTGAAATGAACTATGTGAAAGTGATTAGAATGATGAAACAAAATAGGTAGGATGAAAAACTTAATATGGCAGAAATATACATATTAAGTAAATAAGAATATTTTATGGTTAATTAAGTACATAGTGTAACAAATTGTAAATGTAGATACATAGGAAAATAAAATAGGTTGAATAAATATTTATGGCTTAGAATTTTGGAAAATCCAAAAAATATAATAAGTGTGAATATGATGAATAAATATGTATTAATGGATAAATAGATAATTGAATTAAAATAGGTATAATTAAGGAGAATAATAGGCCCAACTAAATGGTATAATTAACTAGAAAGAAAAAATAAAGAAAAACATAATATATAGTTGTATAAAAGAATAAAGGATTAAATGAGTCGATAATAGAATTAATTACACATATGTAATTAAAAGGTTAAAGAGATATATGAGATTAAGGAAATAATAAGAATTATAGGATAGTGTGAAATAAATTATATAGTTTAATTGACATATGGTAGAAAAGTTAAAGTAAACATGTAAAAAAGCATAAAAGTACATCTAAGTAAAAGAAATTAAATATGAGGAATAAAAAGGAAGAAATGTATTATCATGATACAAACCTTGGAAATAAAGGAAAAAAAATAAGATACAAGTATGTTTGAAAATTTTATAATTATTATACCAATATAAAGAAAAATTTATGAATGAATTAAGTATAATAAAGAGGGTAATTAAATAGACACATAATTAATGAAATAAGGATTATAAATTAATTGATTAAATATTTAAAAGAGCCTCAAAGGGTAAAAAAAAATGCATAAGTAAAAAAATTATAATTAAATAAATTGAACGAGATTAAATATGTGGAAATGAGAGAAAATAGGAGACACATGTTTATGTATAGATGAATAAGGAATTGGTGAAATAATAATAGCACTGACAAAGAAATAATCATAAGTATTAAAGAAATTATACTTAAGAAATGTAGTTAAGATAAAGTTTATAGAAATTATTCAATAAAAATTAAAGAATAATTTATAATGGAAGAAAGAATTAAGGTGTAATGACCCAAAAATCTGACTCTAGTGAATAGTACTTCTCGGGATGAATAATGCTTTCCAAGACCTGAGTTGCACTAATCATACTGATGGGGAGTGTTAATTACAAAAGAACTTTGGCTAATGTTTGAAGTCAATCCGAAGTCATTCGGATGGTTAAAAATGGTAATTAAAATTTTACAGCAGTGTACTAGGATTAGTGCCGCAGACAAAGCTGAACTATAAAATAAATAAAAAGTTGCTTAAAATAATCTGAAAATATTACAACCTGATACTCAAATATTCTGAATAGTCCAATGGCTTTGGATTCATAATTTTTTGAGTTCGGGAACTATTTTTAGCCATTTTTTGGGAAAGAAAATGTGTTAATTCTTTAGGCTATTGTCAAATTTTGGCAACAAGATTTTGAGAGGATTTAGGGCTTGGATTTATGGAATTTTAGAGATTAGAATAGAGGAAAACTAACTTTCCTATCGGTTATAATAATTTTTTGAAGTAAAGAAAAATAATATTTTCAAAAAGTATATAAAGGGAGAAATGTCCTCCCTCGCTCACATACCACAAATGTCCCTCATCTCCTCCTCCACCTCCATTTCTACCACCCCTCTCCCTCTCACTTTCTCTTGTGATTTCTCTCTCCTTAGAGGGATCTACAGTGCGAGGATACACTCGTAACAACGAGTGTTCTAAGACTAGTCTATAAACACTAAAATCGTCCGAAATGGCAGAATATTTTAGGAAAAAAACTAAGAAAACTGAGGTGAATAGTAACTTTCTCTCTTTTGGGTTTTCTTTTTCCATAAATTTTATTTTTCACAGGTTTCTAGGGTGTTGTAGAGCATGTATCTAGGCACAAAATATTTTTTTCAAGTTTTAGATTATTTTATATTATTTATTGAATTTCGTACCCTTTTGTATTTGTAGGCGAGACAATAACTTGAGCCTCCCGAGGCAAGAAGAAGGCTTGAGTTGACTTTGGTTGTCCCATACAACATTTTTTGGTATGTGTAATCGCTATGATTTGGCTTAATTATTCAATTAATGCATTTTGTGATTTATGTCATATTTGAAATAAATTGCATTTAATACTTAAAATTGAAATAAATGTTATAAAAATAATTTATGATTTATGGCATGATAAATGCATGAAATATGATGTTTTTGTGTGATTATTTGTGATAGAATTACAAGTATGTCGATTTTAAGCTATAAGTGCATTATGTTAGATAATGACCGAAAATGCCATGTTGTGTGCATATACCTAGAAATGTGTATGTATGGTATTTTTATGAATTGAAACATGAATAATGGATGTAATGAGTACTAAGATGCCATGAATAATTTGATATTCACATGTGCGGCATTATGCTTATTTGAGCTAAAAAATGCAATAATGAGTGTGCACATGTCGTTGTCGATGTGAAAATGTCGTGTGTGCATGAATGCAATATGTTGCTATACTTAAGATGAATTTTTGACATTTAATGCATATACATGTGTGATACATGCATCATAAGGCATGATATGATCAATTGAAGGTGATTATGGAAAATTGTCATGATATGAACATTTGCATCGATATTTAT